>JAEMWC010000410.1:117500-145000 GCA_016490735.1 Pachyseris speciosa
CCAATTTGACATTTTATTTAGTTACCTGAAATAGCTTTAGAACCATAAGATCTGTTATTAAATAATACAAAAGAATATGATGGAGGCTGCATATATATATATATATATATAATATATATATATATATATATATATATATATATATATATATATAGGAAAACTATGTTTCGATTATTCTGTAGCACAGTGCTCGATATGTTAAAGTAGAGCAAAATATTGAAAAATAGAAAAAAAACTACTCTTTTTATCCCTACAAGCCTGTTTCGTGATTGCTCACTCTTCAGGGGATTTTAATGACAAGAATATTCATAACCGTCGTTCTTATACTATAATATTTACATAAGCGATGATGCGGTTAATTCAAATGATTAAATGTTTAGTTGTTGCGTAGCAACGCTTTGTTCCTGTGGCGGCAAGAAGATACAAGTTCATTACGTTTGTTAAGTGATGACAAATCAGGTCGGCAGATTATTAAAAATTTCTCTTTAAGACAGAGGTTACATCTTTTACTTGAGCTGTTGTAGGATGAGCTTGATGAAATGATACGCCATGAGATAAAGTGGTCAATGTTCTTGTCTTTAAGAGACCAGATATGTTTATTTAATGTCGAAGAATGTGGGAAGTGTTTGCACAATCTTCTGAGCCAGAGGCTCATGTTAAAAACGCTCGACAAACTAAAATTACAAAACAAGGTAAATTATGGATCATGCATACAAATATAAAAACCTAACTATTAAGTACATCAAGAGAATGTAAAAATGTAAAATTAGAAGATTATATACAAGGAAAATTATGAATTATGGATACAAATATAAAACCCTAACTATTAAGTACATCAAGAGAATGTAAAAATGTAAAATTAGAAGATTATATACAGTTCATACACTGGCACCCTGTGAATTTAACACATTTAAGGCGAGCACGAAATTGTGCTTAAGTGGTCGAGGATTTGGCGACATCTGGTAAACGATTCCATATGTGTGCAATCATGTACAAATAGGAGTTGTGCATAACAAGGCTGTTATATGGAGGCTGCACAACATTTAAGCCACTGCCTCGTAAATTGTATTTAGTTAATCGAGGTGTAAAAAATTGAGAGATATAATTTGGGCCATCTAGTTTAAAACACTTGAAAAAAAGAATAAGCGATTGTAGTATTCGTCTTTGCTCAAGCGTATCCATAGCTGCCATTGCTAGGCAAAAGTTATAGGTAGCCGAATTACCATCATCATCATCGTTGTCAAAATAACAATAACAACAATGACAATGACAATGACAACAATAACAATAATAAGAATAAGAATAATAACAATGATAACAATAATATAATAATAATAATAATAATAATAATAGCAGCTGGAAACTGAAGCTAATGATTATATGAAATTGATTTAAAATTTTACCTTATCTACAAAAAAGAAAGCAACAAATCCTGTGATAAGCTCCAAAATGAAGATGGTGGTCAAAGTTCCCATGAACTGAGAAAAAGCAAATAAACCAAAAACAGGATTTCAAAGCACAAGAGATTGATGTGAATAATTTATGGACATAAAAAATCATGACGATGAAGATCAAGTGTAACATACTATAGCATGACCCTTAAAAACCAAATATCTTTCAGTATATTATATAGAGGCTCTCTACTCTTATAACTGGATTTAACACATGTTCAATCTTGAGAATACTGAAAGTTCTTTCCTAATGAGTGTTTTTGACAGAGTTCCTAGATCTTCCCCATACATTGGGGACCTATGACAGTCTAATGGCATTAAAGGTGGAGAATACTGGTTTGCATTACTTTTCAGCTCTTGTACTTTGATGGATCACTATTACCTATCTTTATATAGTTTTGTTATGGTAACCAAATAAGTGGAAAAAATTTTTGATATTTACTTGTTCACTGATGATTGGGCATTGATTTGATACCAAGTTGTAAAGGTAATAACTTGTAAAGATTGGTAGTTAATAATGATCCATCAAAGTGAAAGGGCTGGAAACTGGTATGGGCCAATTCTTAACATGGCATTTGTCAATTTAGATGCATTCTGGCATTTCATCAATATTTGTGGCAACGAATTATAAGGAACTCCCAAAAAGCAAATTATTTTATGCAAAGAAAACTTCATCTCATTAAGAAATGCAGAAATTTTAAAAGGACTTTGAGAGCTGTGTGTTACCATAACATTTAGAAAAGGCATGACATCTTTTGTATTTTAATAGAGTATTTACTACAGACTACTGATCAAATTTTGCAAAACTTTTGACTGAAAGTTGAATACTTACTATTTGCAACAAGAGTTTGTTTTCTCTCAAAGCTCCAACACAACCACAGAATGTAATCACAAACATTAAACAGCCCACAATGATAAGAATAATGGAAGGGTCAAAAGCCAAACTATCAAGGTCACTGTACTTTTTCTTCTCATCATGAGCCCAAGATCCCACTCCAATGAAAATTATGCTGATAATCTGCATGAGATTAAAAATGTTACATCAGTGGGTTAAATGGATCAGTTATTATAATTAGTTACCTGCAAGCTAAGGAGTTTTTCATCTGACTGTGCAGATACCGTAATTTGCTCACTTTCATAGACTCTTTTCATACTTAGCATATACAAAATCCAATAAAATTTTCACTTTAATGTCAGGTTAGTAAGGCTAATTAATATGTGTTTAAAAATATAATCAAATCGTCTGCTAAGACCCAACTAATAAGACTAAGACCTAAGACCCTTTTTCAAAATAAACATTCACAATGTTTGACTTCATGTTTTGAACGAATTTTAGCCCCCTAGATGCAATGTGTTAAAATAAATGATTGATTGATTGATTGATTGATTGATTGGCATAGTGATGTGCGACTCAACTGGCTTAGTGTTTGAGCACTTGATCTGAAAATGGTTGTAGATTTTGACCTTTAAGGTCTGAAATAGAGTATAGTCTGTTTTTTTGTCCCAGTGAAAAGAAAAATAATGAAGAGAAAATAATATGATAAATCACAAACCAAATACTTAAGCAGAAGAGCATGGCTTAAATTTAAACAGTATGGAATATACTTTGGAATTTATGGTGAATTTAGAATTAATGGTGACTTCTTTTGAACAGAACTGAGGGTATTACCATACTGTATGTGGTTGAGCTCTCAGAGATAAGATCTGATGATGGATTGAAATTGGCGTATCTTGCATAAAAACAGGCTTTGGGTGGCACATCCCCGCCAAAAAAAACAAGGAACATCTCTTCTTCAGAGTTTTAATAGACTTTCGATATGGCGCGGGACGAAGGACTTTTCATACTTGATTGGCGCCAATTTTAGTGACCCAAAAACGGGTTGCTATGCTTAGACCAATCAGAGTCGTACTTTGGGACCCTTGAGGATAAAGTTGTCAATCAGAGGTAATTATGAGCAATGAAATGAGACTTGTGGTTAAAATTCCAACATGGAGTTGATTGCAAAAGCGATAACTGATGTTCTTCTTCCAAATGTGAGTCATGCCACTTTGCATTTTTGGCACGAAACGCAAATGAAAACCCTTCAAGCAAGACAAGCCAACATCTCAAGACTTTGTGGCTCGCTCAGCCATTTGGTGGCCTAAAAAGCTTGCTCCTCTTGGCTTTTTGGCTGTGAGACTCGAGAGGCTGATTTGTGGCAAGTCTATAGTTTAAACTACATTATTTGAACCCCAATTCCTGGAATGTTGCACAAATTTTCTAAACAAATATTTATATAACCAAAAGAAAGAACACTGCAAACAGATAGCATATATTGGAGAGAAATAAAGTTGATGTAGATGTCTAAGAAATTCCTGCCTTGATTATTTATGTATATGACTTACACATACTGCCTTTTTGACGTTACTGCATGTGTGATGATTTGCATGGAAATAAAATTGTTTATTTAAAGGGGTACTGTCATGACAATTCCTGTTATAATTTTTGTTCAAATTGTGACGAAGTACCAGGACTTTTTCTATGACATGAATAGGCCAAGCAACACAGAGGTTGATTTCAAATCAATTTTTTGGAAGAAAGGAAACTAGAATTATTTAACAGTTATGTTTCCAAGACAAAACCAAGTGAAGAATCTCAAAGTAGTTCAAAGTCCTGCAGTGAGATTTATTAAACATGCTTACATGACTACAACACCAGTGTGACTGAATTGAAAAAATCTCTATCACTAGAATTATTAAGCAGGAGAAGAAAAACACATTGTCTACAGATTTTCCATAAATCAGTGTACAATGATATTGCTTTGCCTGTTCCGCCATACTACAATTTATCTGCAAGGGTAACAAGAAACTATTCAACGAACATATTTATACATGCAGCCATCTGTACGCATGATTATTATAAGTATAGTTTCTTTCCAAGAACTATAAAAGATTGGAATAGAGCAGAGCACTAAATTTCTCAGCATTCTGTGGAACAAAGTTGTTTTAAGTATAAAAATACCTAATTGAGACTGTTCTTATTTTTATTAATATTATTTTTAATTACACATAGTATTTATTTATTTATTTATTTATTTAAACTCTTCTTGATGTTTAAAGCGTTGAAAAGAAACAAAGTACAGTTACTGTTAACCTAACTTTTTTCAAGTTGTAATCCATTTCCTACTCGTCATCGGTGGCCATAGACAACCACCAATAGTTTCAGTGCACGTATTAAATGCTTTGCAGGAAAACTGCACAATCGTTGCAACATTTTACTGTTCCAAACATACAGTATTTAACTTTGAGTTTATCCAAATTGCGTGACAGTGTCCCTTAGCTTATTTATAAATAACCGCATTTGTTTAACATAGATCTCCACTGTTACTCAGCTGATGATTACTTGTGCGATCTATACTTAACCTGGAAATGCAAGACCTAAATAGTGTATCCTATGAAGCTGTTTAAGTAAAGTAAGCTGAACTTCTTCCTCTTGCGTGCAAGCAGTCGGCCAAGTGGACCTACACTGTACTCGGTTCATATTAATACTCACCCATAAAATGGTGTTTGTAGCGAAAAGGAAATATTTCGCAATGCAGTGAAAGTTGAACTTTTCCCTCAATGGAACGTCATCCATGAAAATATAATTTTCCGTCAGTGAAGCCCTCAAACTGCTCAAAGTCGGTGCTGCAATTAGAAATTTTGACGTTCGAACGTCGAACACTCTTCGTATCCAAGCAATCTCGCAAGGCATTATGGGTCAAGTGATCTCGTGCAACAAAGATGGAAGATGGCGGCTGCTCCAGTGCCTTTCAACGTTGTGTTTGGGATCAACGAAACTCCCTTAACTCACGCACTAGAAACAAGGAGTTTCGATGAAGCATTAGAATATATCAACAGCCGTTATGGAATGTGTCTAGATGAAGGATTTTACCAAAGGATCCCTCTCTACATTGTTCTTTCTGGAGAGAATTCTGCTGTGGATGGGCAAGCCATTCCGATTCATTTGAAGATCGCACGACGGTTGATAGAAAGAGGTGAGTATTGAATATAGAAATCAAAACTATGTGCTTTTAAATGTTTAGGTAACTCCGATGTCATAAAACTGGCTTCATGTTAGACTTTGTCACATTTCTAGCAAAACTGTGGCTGTGGATCTCTTTCGTTTGAATTTTCAATTCTTTATGTAATCGTATCTATAACAAAATTCTCGATCGTGATTGGTTCTCCGCGCGCCTATTTGTCACGTAATCGGAGCGCGATCACGTGGGTGTCCAATTACAGGTATCCAATTTGAACTTTTTGTAATTGGATACCTGTAATTGGATACCCACGTGATTTTCACGTCAATTACGCGCGCTTTAATGGCTTCCTTTGCAAACGTTTCCTGCAGTTTTCAAAACATATGGAAAGTGCTACTGACTTTTTCGCTAAAAAGACCTTCCCAAAAGAAATTTTTAATTCCGAAATTTGTTATAGATACGATTAATTAGTAATTGGACCTCGAAATTTGTTATAGATACGATTAATTAGCAATTGGACCTCGTGTCGTACAATTCAGGGAGTAATCGCGCTCGTATTTTCAAATCAGCCTCGTGCTTCGCGCTCGTCTGATTTTGAAATTACTCGCGCGATTACTCCCTGAATTGTACTCCACTCGGTCCAATTACTATTACGAATCCTGTTCAGTTACTTAGAAATCACAACTGAAAAGCCCAATCGCACCACCGTGATAACACATTGGCTTCTTGATCCACTATGGACCGATCATTAATTAATATTTTGAGCTGAAGACACGTTCGAAATAGTCAACATTAAGCTTAATTATTTTATGGCTTTTGCAATCTGTGCAAAGTAAACAAACAAACAAACAGAAAACAGCAACTCTTGCTAGTGTGTTCTCATCATGTATCCTGTTTGTTTCCATGGAAATTGCCATTCACAAAATGTGTCACTTTTCTATTTTCAAGGTGCAGATCCAAATATGAGAATCCCAGAGGTCAGTATCACTTACCAAGACTAGAAATATTTGTTCATTTAAATACTCAGATAAGTACAACTGGTTATTTGTGCAATCATGTGGGAAATTCTGGGTGAATCCCCCAAAAGGTTTTTTTTTTAGTTGTGTTTTAACTTTTGCTGAGTGAATTTCTACTCACAGTAATATTTCTTGTTACCTCCCACTCAGTAACCCTTGAAGGAGTAATATTGCCCTGAATAACTGGTTCATTGGGAATAATAATTACTTTTATGCACTTGATATTGGGGAATTTTGGGGTGACATGGATAAAACATTCTGAACTACTGCAAAGGTTTTTATGTGAGAAAAGTCTGGTTTGAGATTCCCAGTCAGTTTGGGAAAATTGTGTTCATGATTAGTCAGGTTGCTTGTTTTCAATCTCTTTATTAAACCCTTTTTTATGTGTAAGTCTTCTCTAATGTTACAGAATACCAGAAATTTGTAATCTCATGTAAGGGGCTGTTTACATGGAGGCAGGAAGATCCTAGAGGGTGAACCAACTTTGGTTTACATGCAGAAATTTTGGTTGGAGATTTTGAAGAAATTGACTTCCTTTAGCTGCTGTTGATCGTCCGGCCGCCGCCATGTTTGTTTGGTTTATTGTTTTTGTCCCTGGTATTAGTATCTTCCCAGTGAAAGCAGTTTACATGGTGCTAGGATCTTCCTACCTATAATGTAAAGGAGGCCTAAGTCTCCATTGTCATTTAATTGTCTTTCTTCCATTTGATGTTCTGTAGACCTGTGGGGCAGAGTATGTTGGACCAGGAACGTCAGCACTGCAATGTGTGGTCAATTTTTACAACCTTATAACAAACAAGGACAGCACAGTGTCAGAGGAAGCCCTCACCACGCACAAAGTGCTATCACTTAACGGAAAGTGTATAAAATACACTGCAGACCTGATTGAAGAATTGATAAATTTAGTTTGGATGCTATTGGGCCATGGTGCTGAAGTTAATGTTTGAGACACAGAAATGAAAACTCCTTTGCATACAACTTTATTGAGATCACAGGATTTACAAATGGCTCAAACCTTGTGTGATAATGGTGCTGATCTTACAGCCACTGACTGCCATGGCAACACACCTTTAATGTCTCTTTGCTGTCCATTACCATGGCGTGATGGCATTGAACAAGGACCATGTCTTGACACTGACATCAGCGAAGCTGTGCGCTTTTTATTGTCATTTGAAAATGTCAAGGTTAGTGTTGATACTTGTTTGGATTTGTCCAAATTCTCAGCCCTAGGCAATTGCAGCTCAGTTCTGGAAAGTGAGGGAGCTGGAGGGGGGGTGGGGGTGAGGGAGAGTGAGGGCCAGGACTGAAAACACTGACCAAGATGCTAGAAACATGTGTGCACTCAGCTACTATCTGCATTGAGCAAAATGTGTTTCATGTGGTTAGTTGTCTCTGGATATACACACTCTCCATTGATTTTGTTCCTAGAATTTTGCTAAGTCACATCGATATAATTTAGGCCTGTTTTGTATTGAATCATTGTGGGCTGTTATTGTTCTAGAGAAAGCTAATTACTGTCTCTGTTTTCTTTCAAGGTTGACCATAGTGGTATTCATAGCAGGACTGCCCTTTTCTATGCCATGCAGTCAGCAAACTTCAAAGTCGCAAAGATCCTTCTTGATCATGGAGCTGATCCCAGCTTACGCGGCTTGGGCCCAGATGGAAGGTGCGGTGGAACCTTGATACATAAAACTGTTCAAAGCCTCTATTTCCGTTAAGATTAACCCACTGGCACACAAAACCGGCCACACAAGACTTCCATGCTTCAAAACATTGCAACTTTCTCAATCACACGAATATTGCCTTAACTGTCAGTTGTGAGCACGAAATGGGATGTCGTTTAAATTTTGATATCCAATAAATGCAAGAAACATAGCGGTTTTTACCAAATATGGCCTTTTGAGTTTGGACAAGAACGAAACTGACCGTTTTTAACATCAAAGAGAAACGACGAAAATGTCCCTTTTTGCCTTTATGTTTTTAAGAGAAATCATCATTGTAAAACCAAACGTCAACCATCATAACAAAATTCAGTGCTTGTTCTAGCTTAGAAATGACTTTTTTAGTTCATATTCTTCTCCCAAGTGTAGATACAGCCTTTTGTTCCAGTGCATTAGGGCCTTCCCACCATTTTCAACATCTCAACCGCATTGCATGCTGGGAAATGACGAGAATTTTTGACAGCGGCTGTTCCTTCCCCACTCCGACCTACCGCCAAAAATTCGTGCTTGTGGTCATTGTCAGTGCTCACAAATCCCAAAATATGTGGCAGTAGGTCGAGAAATTCATCAATAGTCGAGTCCCAAAGGTACTAAGTGTCCGACCTGCCAAATTCCCAGTTCGTGGAGTAACAAGCCAAATTCGACAACAAAGTACATCACCTTGCTCGATTCTTTGAGAAAGTGGACTGTTACATGTAGCTACCTTCATGCTTAATGATACTCATCAGGCAGCCACTAAAGATGAAAAATGGTTGTAAACGTAGCAAAAATCACAAGCAAACCGAACTTGGGACGTCCTTCTAACTCCACAGTTGAAAAATAGCTACGTCAGAATGACGTTTTCAGAAACCTTGAGCCTCCAGTGCCTTAGGACAGCACCACTTTTCCATGGTAGTTTCAATAAAGAGTCACAAAATGCTATGAATCGTTTATAGGTGGAAAATCACTACGAAAATGTAAAAACGGCTGGGCGCCAATGGGTTAAGGATTCCTGTGGTTTTAGAATCACTTATTTTGATATTAGTTTGGCTTGGGTGAGTTTGGAGATAATGCATAATTGTGATCTCGTCTGATAAATTTCAACAAACTTACACAAACTTTAACAGTTTGTAAAGGTAAGTCTTTCATATAAACATGTATTTTTTATAATTCTCTGTCCACTCTTGCTGCTTACAGTCCCTCCTTCGCAAACTCTTTAAGCTTCTCTTTACCCTCCCTGTATCTACCTTGTCAGTGTGGTCATTGTAAGTTTGCATAAAGTTCATGTACCTATTTGGCTGTAGCGGAAGAATGCACAGAGATTTTGCTATCCTCTAATTACCGGTAAGTTTAATCCAACCTCCCACTGGTCCCTTAAAGCCATGTTATTAACATTCATTCCTCACTGTTTCTAGTTATTTTTTATGTTAGAATTAAGAAAAATTTGCTTAGTAACCAAGGTATTTTAGGTTTGGTTCGGGGTTAAGTTGCCTGCCATTTTCTACTCACATTTTCTAATGTGTGTATTTTTTCGCGTCAGTCACCTTAAGAGTTGAACAGGATATTTGTTCATGTCCTTCTTATTTTAGTACATTTGCCAGCTTGTTTTAGTTGTAGCATTCATTTTTATTTGCAGATACATATCTCCCTTACTGGCTGCCCTCATTCCATGGTCTTCTGTTGGTCGAAAGAACATGTCTGTTGTTTGCCGTGAATTGGCTCCTCTGGTGGATAAAGGCTATTTTTCAACAGAGGACATTTTACTTGAACTTCTTGAGTATGCAACTTGGGGTAATTACAGTGAAGAGTCCTTACCTAAACTGAGCCGTTTTGGAATTAACTTGACTCTCATGCTGTTTGGTCAGAGTACGTGTAAACTGGCGCAGCTTGCATCAAGAGTGTTTATCGACTGTACGTTTGCAGGTCAAACATTTGGACAATTGTCTTCACGCGAAGTGATGCATTTAGTAAGAAGCCATGGGCTTCCAACCGAACTCATCACTGATTTTCAGATTGTTTTGTTGAGGCATAAGATCCTCAGTTCTTTGGCGCAGACCGACTGGGACGAGTGGGATGTGGAGGAGTTCATGTTGGATGAAAGCAGTGAATATGATGAGTCAGACGATGAGTACTGGTAACGTCTCTGATGAAAGCTCTTCTACAGTGTAAAAGGAAAACATGCCCTCAAGTTTGTCTCTGCTTCAGTCTGCCTTTTCGAGAATATCCCAACAGCCTGCACACAGGCTCTTCATTTGGACAATTCAATTCAGAGATGTTTTGCTTTCGAATGGCGTGCGGTCAAAGTGCGTGGGGTTGGGGCGAGTGAGGGAAACCGATCTGCTTCACTTGTTTGACATGTGTCACGATCGCAATCAATCAGTAGTTTACGTTCAGAAACTGAACGTAAATACTCAAATCATACAGAGACCGCTGTAGGCTTAGCCTCCTACGCAGACGTTCTTTTGGCTCGTCACGCAATCTTTCCTCCCCAACAACAGGAAAGATTGCGTGACGAGCCAAAAGTGTTGTGTCCGAACGCAAAGAAATGACCCGCGGATAAAACGGCCGACCGAAAAGACTTACATGTTTCACGAAAACTACAATCTCTGCCACAAATTACATGCAGGAACGCATGTTATATAAACCTCTTACATCCGCTCTGGGAATTACGTAACTTCTTGCAGAAAAACCTGATTCATTAACACGTAATACAATTCGTTAACACCATAACGCTTCTTCCCGCTTAAATTGAAATTGGGAAAAAAACGGAAAACTAATTTTAAGCTAATCTAAAAAGTGCACGTAATTGTCTTTATAATTAAGTTCTTGGAGTTCTTTGACACAGTGTCCTTTTCTGCTGAGTTCTTTACATCTCTTCAATTAAACGTTTTGGTTTCGATCGAATTCTAGTTGAACGACGTTTGTTTTCTTCTGGAACGCTTGAAACACTTGGAACAGAATTATCCGAGACATTTTCCTCTGGCGGGACAATCTGTTCGGCTGGTGGGACTGACACCACAGGCGTGGAAGGCTTTTCAAACGATGCTGACCGTGGTGGGTCTGGCTTTGGCAAAGACACAACTGCACCTGGCGTTTCAGCCAAATCGATCTCTGGTAGTTCACAGTGTTTGGGCCCTGAATCCGCTACTTTCGAGCCAGCGAGCTCTCGCAGCTGATCAATGTGTCTTTTCCAAAACAGTTTTCCAACTTGCACTCTGTACGTGACCGGACCCAATCGATCTTGAATAACCCCCTTAGTCCATGCAGTTCTGCGATTTCTGTAATCCTTTGCGAAAACTGGTTCACCAACTTCGAAACTGCGCTTGATCATGGGGTCAAAACGTCTTGATTTTTGCTCCATCCGTGCAGACAAGTCGGGTCTCAGCAACTCGAGCCTTGTTCGCAGTCTTCGCCCCATCAAAATTTCTGCAGGAGGACAACCAGTGGCACTATGGGGTGTGGTTCGGTAGCTCAACAGAAATCGGGCCAATTTCTCCGTTTGGGTACCCGGTTCATACTTCATGACTTTCATGGCTTCCTTAAATGTCCGAACAGCCCGTTCTGCTTCGCCGTTAGATGCTGGATGGTATGGTGATGACAAGCATAAGCGAATACCATTGGCTTTGAGAAAATCTTTCATCTCTCTCGCAACAAACTGAGGACCATTGTCAGCTACCAACTCTTCAGGCAATCCATGTATTGCGAACAAACCACGGAGAGCTGTAATTGTGGAACCGGCACTGGTGGAGGACATTGGAACGACTTCCATCCATTTAGACTTTGCGTCAACCACTATCAGGAACATTCCTCCATTGAAAGGACCAGCGAAATCCACATGTAAACGCTGCCAGGGGCGCGTAGGCCATATCCATGGATTACTCACTTTCAAGGGTGTCTTACAGCGGTTAGCCTGACAATCTGAACAATCTCTTACGGTCTGTTCGATGTCGCTATCCAAGTTTGGCCACCAGACGTGTAGTCTTGCCAAAGACTTCATTCGCACTACAATTCGTTAACACCATAACAAAAAGAACGTCTGCTTAGGAGGCTACTGTAGGCTTGTAGGCTCTTCTTTCCCTCGCTCATCCCAATCCCATTGCTTTTGACCGCACGCAAATCTCGAGCAAAATCGAGACTTCGCGCCCAAATGAAGAGACTGTCTCGAGCAAAATCGAGACTTCGCGCCCAAATGAAGAGCCTGCATACAGGCTAACATCCCAAGGACAGAGGGCCTTTGTGGCAAAACGCCCCAAGGGAACAGTGCACCTGTAATGTAACACCATAGACAAGCCTCCCCCTCCTCACCCCCACCTTAAGCATCTGAAATTGTTCTTGTAACAGCACAGCACTTGAGACTGCTTTTTATTATCGTATCCATGAACAGCAAGTATAAACAATGAATAGATAGCAACTACAAAAGGGGTAACATCCAGGCCCCAGAGCGGATAACTCTATCCAGTGGTTAAGTAGCTATCCAGTGGATAGAATGTACTGCAACTGATGCATTTTATCCGCTGGAGAACGTCTTATCCGCTGGATAGAGTTATTCGCTGTTTGAATAACTGGGGCCTGCAGTTTCACAATGTATACCAATGACTGCAACAGAAGAAGGACTTCAATAGTTTACACCAGCGTAGCGCCTTTCCTCATATGAAGCATAATCCTAGAATTTCCACAGAAGCCATCAGTGACTTTAGCAAACCGCTACAAGTTTTCATCAAAATTTTCCTGGACACAAGAAAGGAAGAAGGAGTCAAAATCCAAATCCGTCCTGGCTGCCCAGGTACCCTACCCTTAACTGATATTATATTTTCCGTGTAGCGTGCATTCTTTACGGTATTTTTTGACAGGTGAATCGTCGTGTAAAGGTTTGAGGATTACTCGGCAACTGACCTTTTCAGCCTGCGGCGGTCGAACTCGATGCCAGTAGCACTATCATTATCTTTTTTGGATATTTTATCACGTAGCTGCTACAACAGGTGTGGCTAGGAAGTAAAAACAACGGTTCACCTTTTAGCCTGCGTAGCAATAGTTTCCGTGTGGTTTCCGAGCAAAGAAAGACCGAGGAACGGGATTTTAGAAATTTTGGCCGCGCAAAAAATGGGATATTGACCTTTATAACTGACCGAAACGTCGATCCTCAGAAGAATCCCGAAAGAAGGGAAAACATTTTGTAATGTTTTGAATCGTTTTTGTAGCCTGCGTAACAAGCGTTTTCGTGGGGTTACCGAGCAATTTACTAAGACCGAGCAAATGGATTTTCGAGGTCTTTGCCGCGCGAAATTTGCTCTCGCCTCACTCTTCGCGCGGCCAAAACATCGAAAATCCCGTTGCTCGATCTTTCTTTGCGCGGAAACCCCACTGAAACGCTTGCTTGCTTGCTCGCTTGCTAGCTTGCTTACTTATAGTTTAATCCTCGTAGTCTTACAACCATACAGGATGCTAAAAGAATGTCAATTAACATTACATTTAACAAGATGTCGTACAGCACACTTACAAATTTACAACTAAGCGGGCTAGTTTAATCGTTTCTCTTTTACTTACGTTGGGAATCGGTTATGATTTCATGATCGATCATCAGAAATAACAGAACTGCTCTAACTGATCCATAATCGATTATAATCGGATACATGCCAAAATTCCACCTTGGTTGTGGGGCCTTCCTCGACTTGGTAAAATCCAAAATAATCCTATACTTTTTGCGGCAATTGATTATACATGAAGCGTAATCGATTGTCGTGTCCACGAGAGTTTTCGATACCTTTCCACGGTTTATGACGCTATCTTGGCTGGGGGGCAAACACGGCTAAATTACAGTAAATGTATGGGATTTTGGTCAACTTTAAACCGTTCTAACGCCGTTAAAAAGAGGCGGATTTCGACAGCGAAATGTCTTTTAAAATAATTTGACAGAACCGTAAAGAACAGACCGTATAACGATCGTACACGACCTTTTTAAGATTTCATACAAACCCTTCTAATCAAAATTATGCAAATTGCGCGAAATTACACACTGGTGTATAGTTTGTGCATGGAGGCAAAACCGCGAAGTTATCGAGTTAGCCTCCATCTCGTTTGAGTGAAAATTAAAAAAAAAACATGGGAGTAGAGGGACGGATTACTAAAGGAAAGAGCTAGAAGAATTGTGGAAACTTACGTTTGATATTGCTGGGATGGATAGTTAATACTTTTGGAGAAAGCAAATTGATTATAAACTTGTATGGGATTTCTTTGCCAAAGATCAATGGCCATAAATGAGATCATTTGTTTGCCAGTATTTGTTTTTACTCGGAATTTGTGTAGTTTTTGTTTGGCTGCATACTGGTGTTATAATGATGTACGTTGCTGGGATACTGGAAAAAATAGTCAAAGAGTTCTGGCAAAAAGAAAAAGATTTATAATTCGAATTTACGGACGCTACTCGCTACCTATTCTGTTGTAGATAGTAGTGGTTTGAAACAAAATCGCGGCCGCTTCTTCGCGTTTTCGAACTGTCAGCGAGGAGGATTTAGACAATTTACTTGTTTAGTTTTGAACGACTAGTAGATTTATACTAAAACAATCTGATTATTCGCTCTAGATTGGTATTCGTGATAGCTGATTCGGGCTGCACTCTCATCAGCTATCACGCGATAGAAATCTCGTGCTCATAATCTAACTGTTAAACAGTGTATACAGGATGGAACTACCATCGCTAAGTCTAGAAATAAAACTCTTTGACCTTGAAGCTCGGTCAGTCTTGGTAAAGAACTTTGACGTGGCCGGGCAGGTTATTTGAATCCATCCATTGCCAGCCATGGTACTTTGACCCTGGAAGAGTAAGGCGAAGGTTTGGGAAGAAAACATTCTTGTACTCCTCTCCTTTCTTCTGCCACTCGAGCCAAAGTTTGTCCAGGAATGAATGGTGCAGCACAATTTCTGACGCGTTAGAGGCCGACCCCGAAGACAACATCGTTCCACCGACAAAATCGTGGACCTGGGCGTGATAAATTCCGCGAATTATACCTTCAAATTTCAAAAAATCTTTCAGCGGTAGCGCCAAAGTTTTATTTACGTGGTGCGTGTCTCCAGTGAAACTCACATACCAAAAATGTCTTTTTAGACATCCCCCGCCAAGTGAAATGTTTAATAAACCCCATTTATCCTTGCTAAACGGTCCGTCATCAACGCAGTGGTCAACCGGATTTCCGTCTCCCCCCAAACCATGTTCGCCGGAATTCCAAAGGTCTTTGTTTCCAGATCCCCTCCACCAGTGGTGAGCGACTCGACTCCAGTCCCAATAAGGCACAGTTACGCGGCAATCGATTCTGCGCAGAAGGTTTTCAAACTGAACCAAATACCAGCGGTGCCAAGGAAAGAATATTTTGGGAGTGTTGTGGAGTAAGTCGTCTGGGGCGCGAATATGAAAGGCCACCATTTTTTCGTAATCTTTTCTGAAAGCGGGGTCTACAGAGGCGGTCTTGTAAGTGTTTATAAAACGTTTTCTCTCTTCCTTGTTCATTTTAGTGAACTCCTTCCGCACGCGGTAACAGTTGGTCAGTTGGCCTTCCCAGCACTCACAGCGCTCCTCGCACTGATTTAGCACGTGACTTCCTTCTTCGCACCTTGTGGGACTTGCTTTTCTTCCATCTCGTTGTAGAGCTTTCTTCTCTTGTTTGCCCTCCGAAAAAATCCAGGCGAACACGATGCTCACGACAAGCAACTTGTAAACCAATGCCATTAGGAAGACTGAAAAGAAAGGTAAAATTTAAAAGACGTGTCTTAATGGATAAAGTAACGCTAGTAATATTCAGAATAACACCTTATTTTGATGACCACTCAGTGAAATTTTCCCAAATATTAAACACTTCTGTATTCATTTTCTTTTGTAAGACCACTTTATTCCGCTCGGCGGGTTATATCCTTTCAGTAATTAATTAAACTTTTGGGAAAGGCGAAGATTAAAACCCGCGAGAAAACGAAAAAACTGCGAGCTGAAGGAAACAAGAGAAGACTGGGTGGGAAGCAGTTTCCTCGCTTTATTATTCGCACGCATCGTCAGTGTCCGCACAGCAAGATTACAACTGGGGAGGCTTACTCCGAAAGCGTTGGCGTGAGTCAACTAGGATATGCTCCTACTAACAGTAACATCGATATTTTTAGTATCACTTGCTTTTTACTGTTGATCCCTGATCGTGACCTGTTGCTGCCCTGATTAAAAGGTTTCCTCTGTTTGTGTGGCTGGAAATGCATTTAAAACTAAGATGGTGTGGTGAGACTTATATACTTTCAGCAACAAAACAGCGGTGTGAATAATCAGTTTTCGGTAAAACGTTAAATAGAAAAGTAACATCGATATTTTTAGTATCACTTGCTTTTTACTGTTGATCCCTGACCGTGACCTGTTGCTGCCCTTATTAAAAGGTTTCCTCTGTTTGCAAAGGTTCTTAAATTTGATTTTATCATTCGCTCGTAATAAAGGTGCGAAGATGGACAATTTTGGTTTTCTCTCAGTTCTATCCTTCCTTCCGACTTTTCTTGTCAATTACGTTCCAAAAGATCTTATGGTTAAAGAGATGTGTAGACGAGAGAGACTGGTTTCTGTTATTTGCAAGGTCGCTCTCAATGTCTCCGTCTTCACAGTGTTATCCGCAAAACTGAGGTATAAAAACTCCCTTGTATAGCATTCAGACCTTATGGTATAGAAAAATGCCGCTTGATCCATTGCTTTCCTGTAATTGGTCAAAAACCACAATAGCACATAATGAAAAGTAAAGATCAACACTGCTTCAGGACACTTTACTTGGGTGAAGCTTTCAGAGAGACGCTCTTCACTTGTAATGTAATTCAAAAAATTTCAAGAACCAAGAGATTTGGAAAGAACAAGCTATACTTATCAGTCGAATGCGAAGTGCAAAAAATTGTTACCACGAGTTCGATTAATTAACCTGTGAGAAATTATGAGGGGTGATCTCCGCCAAAATTATGTTTCACATTGTGTTATGCAGAATCTCCGATTTTTCTTACTGGCAACCAAATTCTTTTCTAAAGAGTTGGAACAGAAATTGAAACACCACAAAAGAAATTGAAATAACAGAACAGAATTTAAGACATGAGAAGTAAAATAAAGACGCTAAAACAGAAATTGAAGCAACAGAACAGAAATTACGAAACAATTAACAACCGATCCAATTTCTGTGCTGTTGCTTCAATTTCTATTCTGATGAGGGTGTGAATCAAATGGGGAACCGAGCAGAACCTGGGTAAGAACTAGTTCTAGATTATAATTTATGAACATACATGCGATGACTAAGTTACCGCGTAAAGAAAATTAATTCCTTGTTTGAAACTAAATGGCTCGAGGGGAAACTACCTGCAGTGAAGGACTTTTAGCCCAAAGTATCTCCTTGTTAGAGGAGGTTAAAGAAATTATCGAGGGTCGGAGAAACACAATGACCAATACCACAATCCCAATGAGTGGCAATGAGACATCAGCCCGCCGTCATGCAAGTGAAACAGAGGTTTCTCAGTTGGATTCAGGCAAAGTCACGATCTCGAAGAGTAATTAAAAATTTTAGGCAGCTGTTTTCGACTTACCCAGCTAGATTTGTTGCCGGACCACCTTCGTCTGTAGGGAACAATTCTTATAGGCCGTTCAAGGTGTAGACAGGCCCAACGCGATAGGAAATTCAAAGACATTACTTCATAGTTTAGCTCTAACGAGTACATCTAAACGTCCCTAAGTTTCTGTATGAGATCAGTGGAGTATTGAGATTTCTCTTAGCAATAGCCTGCGTAGCAAGCGTTCCCATTCGAACAGATTTTCCGTTTGAACTGATTTACTACATTCTGGCCGCGCGTAAATTGGGGCGAGAGTAAAAAAAAAAAAAAAAGGGGGAGGGGGCGGGAGGAAGAGGGAACGCTTGCCAGCAAAACCCGTTCGTCCACGAACGGGGTTTCTGATTGGTGCGGCGTGGTTAATTGATTGACAGATTTGACAAGTAGCTATCAATTCGAGGGTGACTAATTTGCATGACTGCCGATCCAGGAAAAGACGGGGAAGATTTTGAATCGTGTTTGAGCGAAGTTCTGTTGGAGCTGAGCGAGGTTGGGTTCGCTTTTACATTGAAAGCTGAACAAGAAGGGGCAATACGCCATCTTTTTAACGGTGAAGATGTAATGGCCATATTACCGACAGGATTTGGCAAGAGTTTGATTTTCCACTTGTTACACAATTTCCGCAATATTTGTTTACTTTCCTCCTCGGGGGGAATTCTTGCTGTTAGCTTTCCGGTACTATCAACGATCAATACTTTAACTTGAAGTGTTCCATCTGTTGGTAAATCGTCGATGTTTAAATGCGATTCAACTGAATCTTTTAAAGCTTGCTGTGACTGTTCAACTGTGGTTTCAAATTGTAAAGTTTTCCGAAAGGATTTTTTACGCGAACAGACTTGCGACAAGGACTGTGGCCTGGTGGCGTTTCGAGCAACCGCTTAACACTCTCCTTTGTTGGAGTACAAGCAGTAGCCTGATTAGGACCTAGTGAACTTTGCAGGAGTTCGAATAGTGTTCCTAAATTTCTGATTTTGCGAGCGCAAGGATTACATACTTGCTCTGAAAACAGCTCGTGGTTTTCCTCAACTTCGATTCGTGCCGCCCTGCAATGATCGGCAAGGATTTCACCGTATGAACCTTTTCTTCTCGATGGTTTGAAAAGATTTTCAGAAGAAATACATCCAGGTTTACCAGGCTGAGATGCTGTTCGGAATTTAACTTTGAAATTACACCGACAAAGTCTGCAGTAATCGCTTGGAGATTCCAACTGTCGCAGCTTAGGCCCGTTTCAAACGTCGTGCTACTGCCGTGTCGAACTCAATTCATAACTTAACAATTTCGATTTGCTTCGCACGATGGCTGCTCAGTGTTTTGATTACGGCACCCGACGACTCTGAGTAAGAGATTGGGCAACAGCTTTTTATCCGACAGAATTAAATTCGACGTCTAAAACGAAGTCGTGCTGGAGTCGTGCGACAGTCGAGTCAGCTTAGCACGGCAGTAGCACGACGTTTGAAACAGGCCTTAGACATCTTTTGACAACGCACTTTTCGCGGTCACATACACACATGCAGCATTATTGACATTTTTGTTTCGAAGGAAGTTAAGTTTCATTTCCGGTAATCTGTAATTTGCTAATTTGTCGATAAGCTGTCAATAAGCGCCAATGAAGTCAACCGTGAAATCGGGGGGCGTTTTTCAAAATCGCGGAGTTTGCTGGCAAGCGTTCCCTCTCCCTTTCCCCGCCCCCTCCCCCGTCCTCCATTTTTTTTCTCGTCCCAATTTTCGCGCGGCCAGAATGCGCAAAAACTTCGTTCGAACAGGAACGCTTGCTACGCAGGCTATCTTAGCAAGGGTTGGTTTTGTATTAGGTGCCATTGTTCACTAGAATCTCTTTGAGATTAGGTACTGATGGTTGGGCGATAATAAACGGCAAAATTCGTTTGCGTGTTTTTTGTTTATTTTGTAGAGCCGACATTCTTTCACTATAATTTTAAACTCCCGACAGGGTCATGGTTACAAGGTTATCTGGATAACATCTAAAATCTTTTTCGTTTAGATAGAGCAATGTTTTCTTCAAATTTTCCTTTTGAAGAGTTAGTTCTAAGAAGTCTTAGGCTTCGTTTTAGATAATTTGCTGACACCCGGAGGGTGACAGGAGTGAAGTGCATGCGTACGTCAAGAATAGACTCCTTTTCAATTCTCTCTCCCTTGTGTACTTCAGCAGCTAGGTCCGATGATCGCCATTTGGTCCTGAGACCGTAGCTAGAGTGTGCCTTATCTCTAGGTTGTTTCACATAATTGTTATTTCTAGATTCTGGCTGTTTCATCCTGGTGAGTTTGATTTTGTTCCGCTCTACTAACCGACAGTGAAACTTAATGAGAGCGCTGACATATTGTTGCTGAGCGTCCTTTCTTATCATGGTAATGTCCCTTTTAAATTCGTCATCTGGCGCGATGTTCGCTCTTGCGTTGCAACGCAGAGTTCTTGGGCGAGTTCCTTTTTCCTTTTCCCGGACAGTGAATCAACGATCAATCAGAACCTGAAGCTGTTCCTCTGTAATACAGTAACGCCGTCTGCCTCGTTGACCGCTAAAGACCACCCCCGGCAGTTCGAACAGACAGAAGAGCTGCTATGAGCAAAAAGACAGTCGCGAACTTCCCAGAGGAGAAAGTGAACGGATTGATTCAGGTCTACGATCGTACCCAAGGAATATGCGTTTCTGCTCACAACATCGAGTAGCCAGTCCAGGGAAAACAAAGCTCTTTCAGCCAAAGAAGCCTGTAGATCTATCAATACGTCTCCCACGGCAACATCTAGAATACGTCTCCGAAATACATTCTCATCAGCGGCCATCTTGGGATCGTAAAACTTTCATTTCGCGGAAAGATCATCGAATATATGTTCATAAATTATAATGAAGAACTAGTTCTTGCCCAGGTTCTGCTCGGTTCCTCATTTGAGCCGCACCCCCATCAGAATAGAAATTGAAGCAACAGAACAGAAATTGGATCGGTTGTTAATTGTTTCGTAATTTCTGTTCTGTTGCTTCAATTTCTGTTTTGGCGTCTTTATTTCACTTCTAATGTCTTAAATTTTGTTCTGATGCTTCAATTTCTTTTCTGATGTCTCAATTTCTGTTACAATATCTTTAGAAAAGAATTTGATTGCCAGTAAGAAAAATTGGAGACTCTGCATAACACAGTTTGAAACATAATTTTGGCGGAGATCACCCCTCATAAAAAATTCGTAATCCTTGGCGCCCTACCGTTCTCATTTGACAGATAGCAATTCGGCCGAAATTGCTCATACCAAAACTTGCTTTACCGCGCAGCAAAAGGAACGAGATTTGCTTCTTTTGAAGACAGTGATAAGAATGCAGTTCGGTCAAATATAATGTACAAGAGGCGAGAAGTGTTATCATGTCAGACCAATAGCATTGCAAATTTGTTTCAAAACAAAATTAGGGAACAATACCTTGAGAAATGGCGTTAGTTTGAGACCGTTATCCTCGCTCTGATGATAGCAATCTGCTGTAAAATGGGACAATGAGACAGGATAAAATGATCTACCAGAGATGTCGTAATCCAACAGTTCAGTGGACAGCTGTAATTCCTAACTAAAATATTACGCTCTGGGCTCTTCATGCGAAAATAGTTTCCGCTGGTAAGGCCATTGCCGGGTAACAAGCATAAATTGGTAAAAATGTTTACACGGTAGCCTCATGAGTAGCCGGTGTACAGCCGGCTACCTCATGAGATTCTTCTCGTTCGCAGTAAACATTTTTTGGGTAATAAGGACAGATCATTTGGAAAGATATATAAAATCAGTATTCGTTAACGCCGGTTTTGCGGCGACAGTTTGTTAAACTGGGGTTGCTTTCATAACGGACAATTTAGCTATACACCAATCGCTTTATACATTACATTGAAACAATAATAATAATAATAATAATAATAATAATAATAATAATAAATTATTGCTTATATAGCGCTATTTACAATAAAAAGATCAATAGCGCTTTACATAATAAAATCTATAAAAATCAATAAGTCAAGTAATTAGGATATTTACAATAAGTTAAAAAGTTAGAAATAATACAATTTAAAAGGTGATTACAAGTCTAAAAGGTAAAATAACATTTGTACATTTAACCACTAATCAAGAAAAAATTGCTTAAAAAGGAATGTCTTGGTTGACTTCTTAAAAACTTCTACAGATTGAATAGTGCGTAGTTGTAATGGGAGCATATTCCACAAATGCGGGGCTGCCGCCTGAAATGCGCGCCCACCCAGGGTTACAAGCATCTTCCCACTTGGTAGCTCCAATAAAATGCCTGAATTAGATCTAAGATTATACGAGGATTTGCATTTAATAGATAAAAGATTGCTGATATATCTTGGTGCGAGGCCATGAATGGCTTTGAAAGCTAATAACAGAATCTTAAATTGAATGCGCGCTTGCACTGGTAGCCAGTGTAAGTCATAGAGTACCGGAGTTATGTGGGAATACCTCCCAATATCCATTATCGACTCTGGCAAGTAATTGCATAAAAATATTCCGGAGGTCAGGCAAAGTTGTGGCCGAGACCAGTTTGGTGGTCAAAGAAATGTTTTGAATCCAGTTCTTTCCTAGATGGACAAATATCATGTGTTATCAGTGGCTAATTATATTTAACATTATTTAAAATAGGCTATCTCATTACACGATGACACGGGAAATAAATAAACAAATAAACAAAGAAAAAACAAACAAACAAACAAAAAACACATTCAACAAGCAATTAGCTAAAACATGAATTCCGAATTCATGCCTGAGTCATGTTCCAAACCAATCCCTCTCCCGCGTTCCCCTTGCTTCGCTCGCTCTATTTATCTAGCTTACAGTTTATCACAATTTGGGATTTAAACATGGAAAATGCAGAATTATCAATCGCTTGACCATAGAATATTTAGCTGAGGGACCTCTTCTAACTATGACCATATAAACCCTTGGGAATTACACTGAACGTATGAGATCAAATACCATAAGGTGACGTCATGCGAGCGTCTCTACACACATTTGGGAGGTTTAGCAGCGACGACGGCAACGAAAACGTCGTTTCAAAATCTAACTTTTCGCTTTTTTATCGCTTTCGCGATCATTTAAATTTGTTTAAGTTGGAAAATGCTGGTGAACTATTCAGGGACTATATTACTACGATCGGCGTTAAAATGAGGAAAAAGAAAGAAAAAATGACTGTCGTGCGCTCACGTTTTCGCGAAAACCTAAAATTTGGTCAGGCCGAGGACGGCGAAGAAATGTACCAAAATGTAAAACGCACGTACAGAGCCATTGTTTTTGCTAATTAAATTTTGTGGCGTTCTCGTTGCCGTTGCCGTCCTCGTTGCTAAAGCTCCCTCATATGCGCTCTCAGCTTGCTTAATCATTCATTACATCTCGTAGGCAAGAAGCTAAAAAGGACACAGCTCGTTTACAGCATTTGACAATCATGGATAGTTATTCGGTAGTTGCTGGTGTCTGATGTTGATATATATCACTGCAAATTGCCGAAAACTTGAGTGTTTACACAGTAAAGGAAACTAACAGAACTAAGCGTTTTCACGTGACGTCACGGCGGCCATGTCGGTGTTCCAAACTAAACCTTTGGGAATTGAACTCTATAATTTATGCAAATACTTTGTTTTGCTGCAGTAAACCAATATGGTTGGTAGTCACGTGAATGAAAGCGCTTTATAGAATGGAGATACCAAAATCCTAATAGCGTGACCACCTCCTGGTGGAAGGAAGACGTTACGTGCCGTTTCATTTGAAGACGTTTCTTTCATTTTTAACTGTGGGTCAAAATTTGTAGTTGAGCTAAAAGTAGATTTCCACTGTTACTTAATTTATACTCGACCATCTTCAGGGGCAAAACTAATGTGCACGCATGGCTGGCATTAGCGTAAAAAGTTGGCTGGCTTTCTAGTGGCTAGTACTTCGTGGAGAATTTAAACAATATGTCAAAAAGACTCGATGTCGATGTCGAACTCGATGCCAGTAGCAACATCACTATCTTTATTGGATATTTTATCACGTAGCTACTATAACAGGTGAGGCTAGGAAGTAAAAACAACGGTTCACCTTATAGCTTGCGTACCAAGCGTTTCCGTGTGATTTCCGAGCAAAGAAAGATCGAGGAACGGGATTTTAGAAATTTTGGCCGCGCGAAAAATGGGATATTGACCTTTATAACTGACCGAAACGTCGATCCTCAGAAGAATCCCGAAAGAAGGAAAACATTTTGTAATGTTTTGAATCGTTTTTGTAGCCTGCGTAACAGGCGTTTTCGTGGGATTTCCGAGCAATTACGAAGACCGAGCAAATGGATTTTCGAGGTCTTTGCCGCGCGAAATTTGCTCTCGCCTCACTCTTCGCGCGGCCAAAACATCGAAAATCCCGTTGCTCGATCTTTCTTTGCTCGGAAACCCCACTGAAACGCTTGCTTGCTTACTTACTTACTTACTTATAGTTTAATCTTCGTAGTCTTACAACCATACAGGATGCTAAAAGAATGTCAATTAACATTACATTTAACAGGATGTCGTACAGCACACTTACAAATTTACAACTAAGCGGACTAGTTTAATCGTTTCTCTTTTACTTACGTTGGGAATCGGTTATGATTTCATGAGCGATCATCAGAAATAACAGAACTGCTCTAACTGATCCATAATCGATTATAATCGGATACATGTCGAAATTCCCCCTTGGTTGTGGGGCCTTCCTCGACTTGGTAAAATCCAAAATAATCCTATACTTTTTGCGGCAATTGATTATACATGAAGCGTAATCGATTGTCGTGTCCACGAGAGTTTTCGATACCTTTCCACGGTTTATGACGCTATCTTGGCTGGGGGACAAACACGGCTAAATTACTGTAAATGTATGGGATTTTGGTCAACTTTGAACCGTTCTAACGCCGCTAAAAAGAGACGGATTTCGACAGCGAACTGTCTTTTAAAATAATTTGACCTAAGATTATTTTTATGAAGTATAAAGAACAGACACAAAAAAACAGAACCGTAAAGAACAGACCGTACAACGACCGTACACGACTTTTTAAGATTTCATACAAACCCTTCTAATCAAAGTTATGCAAATTGCGCGAAATTACACACTGGTGTATAGTTTGTGCATGGGGGCAAAACCGCGAGGTTATCGAGTTAGCCTCCATCTCGTTTGAGTGAAAATAAAAACATGGGAGTAGAGGGACGGATTACTAAAGGAAAGAGCTGGAAGAATTGTGGAAACTTGCGTACCAAGCGTTTCCGTGTGATTTCCGAGCAAAGAAAGATCGAGGAACGGGATTTTAGAAATTTTGGCCGCGCGAAAAATGGGATATTGACCTTTATAACTGACCGAAACGTCGATCCTCAGAAGAATCCCGAAAGAAGGAAAACATTTTGTAATGTTTTGAATCGTTTTTGTAGCCTGCGTAACAGGCGTTTTCGTGGGATTTCCGAGCAATTACGAAGACCGAGCAAATGGATTTTCGAGGTCTTTGCCGCGCGAAATTTGCTCTCGCCTCACTCTTCGCGCGGCCAAAACATCGAAAATCCCGTTGCTCGATCTTTCTTTGCTCGGAAACCCCACTGAAACGCTTGCTTGCTTACTTACTTACTTACTTATAGTTTAATCTTCGTAGTCTTACAACCATACAGGATGCTAAAAGAATGTCAATTAACATTACATTTAACAGGATGTCGTACAGCACACTTACAAATTTACAACTAAGCGGACTAGTTTAATCGTTTCTCTTTTACTTACGTTGGGAATCGGTTATGATTTCATGAGCGATCATCAGAAATAACAGAACTGCTCTAACTGATCCATAATCGATTATAATCGGATACATGTCGAAATTCCCCCTTGGTTGGTTGGTGTATAGTTTGTGCATGGGGGCAAAACCGCGAGGTTATCGAGTTAGCCTCCATCTCGTTTGAGTGAAAATAAAAACATGGGAGTAGAGGGACGGATTACTAAAGGAAAGAGCTGGAAGAATTGGGAGTAGAGGGACGGATTACTAAAGGAAAGAGCTGGAAGAATTGTGGAAACTTACGTTTGATATTGCTGAGATGGATAGTTAATACTTTTGGAGAAAGCAAATTGATTATAAAGTTGTATGGGATTTCTTTACCAAAGATCAATGGCCATAAATGAGATCATTTGTTTGCCAGTATTTGTTTTTACTCGGAATTTGTGTAGTTTTTGTTTGGCTACATACTGGTGTACGTTGTTATAATGATGTACGTTGCTGGGATACTGGAAAAAATAGTCAAAGAGTTCTGGCAAAAAGAAGAAGACTTACAAGTAATACATAAAATATGAGCGAGAGACCTTTATGGGCAGTTAAAACGTTTTAAAGCCCATAAAGGTCGGACGCGAATATTTTATGTTACTTGTGAAATGAAACTAATAGATTGTGTTTGTAATGTTAATCAGTAGAGATCTGTATCAAAGTTAATGCATACTAATTAGCGGAGCAGGACACCTTATGAAAGTTAATAATTTTTATTGGGGTTTAGAGAGGTATACATGTGACTCAAATACTACCCGTAGATTGGTCGTTAGTCTTATGAATTATTAATGAATTTGACAATTAGAATTTACGGACGCTACTCGCTACCTATTCTGTTGTAGATAGTAGTGGTTTTAAACAAAATCGCGGCCGCTTCTTCGCGTTTTCGAAGTGTCAGCGAGGAGGATTTAGACAATTTAGTTGTTTAGTTTTGAACGACTAGTAGATTTATACTAAAACAATCTGATTATTCGCTCTAGATTGGTATTCGTGATAGCTGATTCGGGCTGCACTCTCATCAGCTATCACGCGATAGAAATCTCGTGCTCATAATCTAACTGTTAAACAGTGTATACAGGATGGAATTACCATCGCTAAGCCTAGAAATAAAACTCTTTGACCTTGAAGCTCGGTCAATCTTGGTAAAGAACTTTGACGTGGCCGGGCAGGTTATTTGAATCCATCCATTGCCAGCCATGGTACTTTGACCCTGGAAGAGTAAGGCGAAGGTTTGGGAAGAAAACATTCTTGTACTCCTCTCCCTTCTTCTGCCACTCGAGCCAAAGTTTGTCCAGGAATGAATGGTGCAGCACAATTTCTGGCGCGTTAGAGGCCGACCCCGAAGACAACATCGTTCCACCGACAAAATCGTGGACCTGGGCGTGATAAATTTCGCGAACTATACCTTCAAATTTCAAAAAATCTCTCAGCGGTAGCGCCAAAGTTTTATTTACGTGGTGCGTGTCTCCAGTGAAACTCACATACCAAAAATGTCTTTTTAGACATCCCCCGCCAAGTGAAATGTTTAATAAACCCCATTTATCCTTGCTAAACGGTCCGTCATCAACGCAGTGGTCAAACAGATTTCCGTCTCCCCCCAAACCATGTTCGCCGGAATTCCAAAGGTCTTTGTTTCCAGATCCCCTCCACCAGTGGTGAGCGACTCGACTCCAGTCCCAATAAGGCACAGTTACGCGGCAATCGATTCTGCGCAGAAGGTTTTCAAACTGAACCAAATACCAGCGGTGCCAAGGAAAGAATATTTTGGGAGTGTTGTGGAGTAAGTCGTCTGGGGCGCGAATATGAAAGGCCACCATTTTTTCGTAATCTTTTCTGAAAGCGGGGTCTACCGAGGCGGTTTTGTAAGTGTTTATAAAACGTTTTCTCTCTTCCTTGTTCATTTTAGTGAACTCCTTCCGCACGCGGTAACAGTTGGTCAGTTGGCCTTCCCAGC
>JAEMWC010000410.1:152500-160000 GCA_016490735.1 Pachyseris speciosa
TCACGTGAATGAAAGCGCTTTATAGAATGGAGATACCAAAATCCTAATAGCGTGACCACCTCCTGGTGGAAGGAAGACGTTACGTGCCGTTTCATTTGAAGACGTTTCTTTCATTTTTAACTGTGGGTCAAAATTTGTAGTTGAGCTAAAAGTAGATTTCCACTGTTACTTAATTTATACTCGACCATCTTCAGGGGCAAAACTAATGTGCATGCATGGCTTGCATTAACGTAAAAAAAGTTGGCTGGCTTTCTAGTGGCTAGTACTTCGTGGAGAATTTAAACAATATGTCAAAAAGATAGTGAACGCTGCGGTAATTTCGATATAATCAGCTATATTATTGTGAACATACGGTGTCCTTTGAACAGTGTTTGAGAGCCCGGCAGATTATCTACACAAGGATACTTCACAAATTAATGTGATCAAGTAAGCTGAAGCCACTCAAAAGGCACTAAGGCCACATGGTAGCGGGCATTACCCCTTAAATCTACCAAAGCAAAGATTGAGCCCAAGCATTAGCAGCCATGGACAGCTGTTTCGGCCTTGTTAGGCCTCATCAGCATGGCATAGCTAATGCTCAGGCTCAAGTACCCACATATCAATAAAACAAGCAATGAAAACGTAAAGCTTGTGGGATGTGGCTGGAGTGACAAGGATACTTCACAAACTACACAGCCGATATGCAAAATGAAATACAACACAAAAAGAATGTTCGTGAAGGGGTGTATCCTCATTGTTTCTATTTCCGGTGATTGATCACGAAAGGTTTTTAAAAGTTGGGATCTATCTGAAACTCACTCCATAATAATTTTATAACACCTATTATTATTTTCTTCTTGTCAGAAGCTAATCGCGTGGACTGTAAGTTGAAAATTTTTGCGTGATGAATGCGTATTTCTACAATAAAAGAAGTAATGTAAATATGTAAGAGCTCAGTGTTAGCCAGTGAAGCATCACTGCTCATGCAGATCATGAACTGATTGAAAATGAATACTGACAATTTTATACGAGATGTAAAAAAAATTCAGGAACAAATGTGGCTCTTCTTTCAAGACTGAATGCAAGAAAAGTTAAGTGCGCCAAGATAAACATCAAAAATAATGTTGAACATTACGAACGTGACAAAGTATAATTGTCTGGTTATTTGAAATCCACGCATTGTACGCATGAGCGATTGCGTTATCAGAAGCACATTGTTAATGACATTTTTCTCTACCTGTATAAATTATCTTGCAACTCACCCAAACAGGACGAATTTGTTTCACCATAGAACGCTTTCTTGCAAATATTTTCGGACTCCTCTTGAGTTGGGCTGTTTTTTACCCTCGGCTTTCAATGGAGCACCAAACATTTGAATGTTAGATGCGTAACGCATCACTAAAAGATCAACTTTGAAGTTTGCGAACGTATTTAAATAAAGTTAGTTATAGTTTCAGTTGAAACCACTGAACGCCTGAACGATCGTGGAATGAAGATTGCCCTCTTACTCGTATTTTTGCAGCGAAATGGAAAGGAGAAATACGAATATTTCGGTCAACGAAATTTGATTCTTTTCACTTTTTGCACCAGAAAAAAACTATTACACAAGAAAGAACTTTGTAGTCGATGTGCGTATGTTTGCTAAATGCCAGAAAACTTTCTATCTTGTTGGATTGTTTTGCAACGCACCCAGGCAAGGCAAATTTGTTTCACTAGAACGATTCCGTGTTAAGATTTGGATGCTATTGAAGTTATCTCCTCTTTTCTCCTCGGCTTTTGATGAAATAACACAAATACTATTAGGCGCTTATTGCGAAGATTAAAGCGGTATTACTGTATTTGTGCTTTGGAATGTTTTTCGAAATTTCCTACCCCCGCCTTGATCCGTTGATGAGTTGACTTAGCCTTTCCACAAAAACGTTTTGTAATTGATATTAGGGGTGGTCTTTTTTGCTCTTCAAGAAATGTTTGAGCTGCTATAAAGACCGTTTACATTCGTCAGAATTAAACAAACAAACATACAAACTTGCCATACGAAGTAGGCGCGAAGCTCCAGAAGCTCCCTATTGCTTGTTGCTTGTACAATGCCTTCTAATAGATCCCGCGGTGCACTTTGGTAGCTTGCGCAGTGCATTCTGGTTGAAAGCCAAGAAGGCATGACCGATTTGCAAACAGTTGTTTAGACAAGTATTTGTAATGAAGAATGTAACCTATGATATTGTCACTCCCTTGGTAACAAGCATGAATTGGTAAAAAGACAAAAAAGACGTTGACTGTCTTTTCCAGCGGATCCTTCTTTGACTTAGCCTCATGAAGTTTTCTATTTTTTTGATAATACGGCCAGATTATCTGGGAAGATAAAATTAGTATTCGTTCACCTTTTGGACAACGGCTTGGTTGTTGTCTCATACTTCCACAAGTTTGCAACGGATTCTTATGAAACCTCGTATATTTACTAAATTGACATGATGAATCGATCTATGGGGCTGGTTTTTTTTTTGTATGAAAAATATGAAAAATTGTTATTTTGCGAGACATCGTCTAAGTGGTCCATTAGGATATGTCATGGGACTAAATGCTATCCAGTTTTGAAATGATTGCGTAAAAAAATCAAAGAACTGGGAAAATTGTGCCATCGCCCAATGAACTGTTTTGAGTCCAGTTTTATCTAAGGAGGGAAGCAGGTCTTTGGAGATGTTATTCTGCTCTACAAGAGTTTATGCTAAAAAAAAATTGGGAGAGTTTACTGACTTAACCATTTTTAAAATCTTACCAGTGACCAGGCGTCTAGTTACACAGCCTCGTTCCCAGGGTCTCTCCTCTTCCCTTCCTTTGGAGACCCTGGGAACGAGGTGGAGATTTACGCTGCTTGAACAAATCTGCTAGTCATGGCAATACTGGGAAAGGACACCTGGAATGAAATCTTTGAATGTTAAACTAATTCTCCCAACTAAGACAATAAGAAGTGTTGGAAAACCATCGAGGAGAAAATGCATGTTGAAATCAAGTGTTTTAAAGGTATAAAGATACCAGAAACTGGTTACCTAATTGTGAGTATGGACCCCGGGGTATGGACCCTAGAGAGATGAGATCTGCGATTGCAAAACAAAACAAAACAAAACAAACACACAAAAAGAGGCCCTTGACTGACCAGAAGATAGGTAATAAAATACAAAAAAGGAAAAAAAAAGAACAAAGAGTGACAACATAGAGTGACAACCACACAGGAGTACACAAAAAGCAAGATTCATGTTTTCTTTTTAATTTGTGTTGCTACAACAGGAGCAGACAGGAAAACAATGAAGTTGCACATCGAATGTTATTAGCAAATAAGCATTTAGACAGAAAAAAATTAGAATTAACAATTATAGAATAATAAAACTTCTTTATTTTAGTAATCTTCCTTACAGTTTTAAATAATCAGCATCACTTTAGAAAACTCAACTGACTCTCATGGAAGGTGATCATTGTCGACCCCAAGGCTCCAGTGCCCAGGTTTTAGGTCAGAGCTCATCAATCTTCTTCTTGGCAGAAAATACTCGCTAACTAACAGAACGGAAGGCTCCGTGAAAGGGGAATCAGCCGATTACGACTCTGATTTTCGGCCTCGCTGGGTTAAGAAAGCGCGATCTCCGAGGTCGAAAATGGTACTTACAACACGGAAGAGAAGAGTGACAAAGATTCACATACAGCATGGTTTCCGGAGAGCTGTGTTTTCACATGATCGCAAAGGACCACGAACAATGGCAAAAGAAAGTGATCTATCCTTCCTGCTTTCATTCTTTTTTGACGACCAAATTGGCTGTACGTGGACTATAATGGTACAAGTTTCGTTCTCACGGTCGAAGATCATAGGTTTGCGTATCATCGCACGATCACAATTAATCGCCGACTGTAGCAAAAATCTCATGTCCCAAAAGGGGGAGGGGGGCTTATTAGAGAGGGGGGTTAATAGAGTTTTTTACGGTAATCGCCGATTGTAGCAAAAGGTGTAACATGGTTTAACCAGACAAGCGCAAGTGATCAAAGAACGTCCTATCCACATGACCGCAGAATTTGGTGGCTGGTTTTGCAATAGACCGATATCACATTTCTGATGAACAATAGATTTTGCCCGTCCAGACTCGTCATCAGGATGAGTTCTAGCTCCCATTGGATTAAGATCCTTTGTGTTTGCTCGTTTTGTGGCCGAGGCTGGACGGGCAAATCTATTGTTCACAACAAGCGTGATATTAGTCTATAGCTAGTAGTCTCCTTCGCGGCCGTTATTAGGGTCGTCATGCAACGGTTCTCCTCGCTAAGGGAGAAGCGTTGCGTGACGACCCTAATAACGGCTGCGAAGGAGACTATGCAATAGCCTGCACAATAGGCGTTATTGAGGACGCTTGCCTATTGTGCAGGCTAGTTTTGCAATCGTCTCTCGTCCTCTGAGATTATAAGGAATGCATGAAAAACGGTGTTCCGGTGGTAAATCAAACGGCAGACTTTTCCACTGGAAAGTTCTCGAAAAAAAAAGAAAGGAATCTCGTTTTTGCCGGAATGATCGAAAAACCCTGGGCGCTTTCCTTTTGCATGGAAAACCCGGTTGTTTCGGTGGTAAATCAAGTTGAACAAAGTTTTCCACTGGAAATTTTTCGAAAAAAAGAAAAAAGAAAAACCTTCTAAGGTATTCCTCTTTTCTCGTTTTTACTGAAATGATCGACAAATCCTGCACCATCTGCGGCGTCCCTCTAGTTCCATGCTCCTTGATGAATTAACGCACGGTTTGGTGCTGTTTTGGTTAATGCCCAGTCTCTTAAAGAGTGGCTCAGTGCTAAAGGAACACGCTCGTCCCGTTCCGTTTTTATTGCGGAAAATTTGTCATGTTCCTTTTAACAGAAAATCATCCCCGGTTTTTCCATTCAAATGGAAAGCGCCCCCTGTAACATCTACGGAGTCCCACTAGTTCCATGCTCCTTGATAAATCAAACGCGCGGTTTGGTGCTTTTTTTGTTGGTAGCCAGTCTCTTTAAGAGTAACTCAGTGCAAAAGGAACACGCTCGTCCTGTTCCATTTTGATCGAAGAAAAATCCTGTTCCTTTAAACAGAAAAATTTCCCCGGTTTTTCCATTCTGAAATGGAAAGCGCCCCAGGCTTACGGGCTCAAGGGATTTGTCCCAGTTTCGCATGCGCCAATTTCGCTATCAGATATTAGACTGATTTAGCAAAGAGAACGTGACGACTGTGACAACGGCGCGTGCAGATCTAAAAATCGACTTGACCAATGGAAGAGCAGTAAATTGAGCACTGGAAGTCGTGTTCAGTTCTCTCCGCGCGCTCTCGCGTCCTCAAATGACGTTCCCGTTCTGTTGCTAAATTAGCCTATTGCATGTAGCAAGGTCACTCAGCATCGTACCATTAGACTCAAAACGTCGACAATCGAAAACGCACCACACAACGGAAATTTCAAAAACTCTATTCAAGACTTCGGTTTAGCACACTTGATATAATGTCACGTCAATTATAGAGTCTGTAAATATAATTTTACTCGTAGATGTTGATCACAAACCCGAACTCCAGTAGCGTTGTGTGATGTACATACATACATATTTAATAATCCTAGAAGTCGAGAGACTATACAGGAATTTTTATGGAATAGACCCAATGCAAAAATGGCTGCCTTTAAATTATTCTTTTGTTCGTATTCAAAACAGCCTCACTAACCTCGTTCGGGATAACAAATAGGCCATTTCCGAATTACCTTTGGCCTCTTTTTTAAAGCGAGTCCTGGTGCTCCTCTTTTTATATGAAAATTAGTTTTCATTCACATGCAAATTAAACTCAATTTCATATGAAAGGATGAGGACCAGGCCTCGCTTTGAAAAAGAGTCCAAAGGTAATTCTGAAATGGACTATTCTTTTGAACTTTGATCTCAAAACGAGGTTGGTGGGGCTATTTTAAATAAGAACAAAAGAATAATTTAAAGGCAGCCATTTTTGTACTGGGTAGAAAGAACTATGGAATATAATTTTGGGCTTGAAAATATACGGTATTAATCAGAAATGGAGGTAATTCACATGATCTTATTGGTAGTTGCTGAGTATTTGATACAAAATTCACAATAACTTGAAAGACTTCGACTTTGCTGCGAGCGCCGAGTCAGTGAAAGAGAATCCGCTAACGGACACCTCTTCTTGACAGCACTATTCCCCAGTTTAGAACAACCGAGAATTTTCGTGAAAGCAATTTAAAGCAAAATCAAAGACAATCCGTAAATTGAATCCTGGCTACACGATTTCGGCAATTGAAACCTCTTGCCAGATTTTCCGCGCTTGGCACCAACCGCTTACTTTCCCGCACTTGACACTGGCCGCTTTCTTTCCCGCACTTGGCACCAGCCGATTACTTTCCCGCGCTTGGCACCAACCGCTTACTTTCCCGCGCTTGGCGCTGGTCGTTTCCTTTCCCGCGCTTGGCACTGGTTGTTTCTTTTCCGCGCTTGGCACTGGTCGTTTCTTTTCCGCGCTTGGCACTGGTCGTTGCTTTCCTGTAATTGGAACTGGAAGTTTGCTTTCCCGCGCTTGGAACTAGTTGCACGTTTTCCCGCGTGTTGTTGGCACATTCGTTATTTCTGGAATTGGAACTGGTTACCTCTTTTCCGCACCAGGCGAAAATGGTCGCACGTTTTCCTTTGCCTTCTCCCAAATAATAAACTATTTGGACCTGTTGTGTCTGGTTGGATGTGTCAAATTGATTTAGTTTTACACCAGTCATTTGTAAAATGTCCCTAAAAGTCGTCCCCTCTTTCGAAAATGGGACCAGATTCACGTACACCTCGTTTCCTCACTAATTTCACTTCCTTCACCCTCGGTTAAATGCCGGAAGCGGAAGTATCATCCTTAATGCTAGTTCTGTGTAGTTCCGTTTTATGTGCTTCGTGCTGTTTATGCCATAAGTGGGCATATAAACTGTTTCTGTCAGTGATTAGTGAGTAATGAGAGCCTTGTTCCCGCACTCGGCCACCTTCAAGCACCAGAATTTCGTCAGCGTCCATCACAGTTGACAAACGGTGAGCGATGAATATAGAGGTCCTGTCTTTTGTAACACGCTTGAGGCTGTTAAGTATATTCTGGAACGTGAAAAAATTGCAACAATGTCAATGGTCACATGAAACAGATTGTTTTGTTAAGAAGAGTGCTACCAATCTTTTTAACAAAGGAAACGACAAAACGTAGCAACGTGATGAAAGATTTTCCAATTTGTCATTGGCCACGTTCGTTTACGTTCATTTAGTTTACATATTTATATCAATACGTAGAAGAAACAAAAACTCACAAAAACAAAATAAACAAACAGGCAAACAACCAAACCACAGAAACACAAAATCCTACCCTAAACACGTGCAGGAACGAAATCGCCGTCGAGTAAAAACTTGGTAAAGTGAGCGGACAACGAGAATAAAAAGGAAAAGAAGTGTGGCTACTGAAGTGTGAACACGATCCGCCCCTCCCCCCCCCCCCACCCCCCCGTGGGTGTTCCCG
>JAEMWC010000410.1:165000-180000 GCA_016490735.1 Pachyseris speciosa
CAGGTTTCAGAATGAGAGGAAAAGCACCAGGCTTCACCTACAAAGAGTCAAACAACAGTAAATAAAGGGTGCTTACCATTTGTCTGAAAAATCCGGAAATTTCGGTTTGAAGTCAAATGGTAAGGTAATTTTCCGGAAAATCTTTTCGGAAATTGTGGACAACCTCCAGAGGAAGTCCTCTTTTTCCGTTCGGAACGGAATTTCGGAAATTTCCTTACCATTTGAGCGAATCGTTCCGTTTCCAGGTCCTTTTGCGCCAGAACGAGTGAGTGCGCATGCCGGAACGCCTTGCAGTAAATGGTAAGCGCCAATCTCATCCGGTTGGTCGGTAAATGTGGAAAATCGCTTACCATTATTCAACGGTCCTCCGGATTTTTCTGACAAATGGTAAGCACTCAAAATGTAATAACTATTCTCATCACTGACGTCAGCGCATATTAGGGAGTTTAAGAAACGAGGACGGGAACGTCAAGGAGAACGCCACAAAACAATAGGTTTAATGAGCAAAAACAATAGCACTGCACGTGCGTTTTACATTTTGGTACATTTCTTTTCCGTCCTCTGCAAAACAACAACGTGAAATGACCAAATTTTAGGTTTTAACGAGAACGTGAGCCATGATGGCAAATTTTTCTTTATTTTTCTTTACTTTAACGCCGTTCATAGAAATTTAGTTCCTGAATAGTTCGCCGACATTTTACAGCTGTTGAACAAATTGGAATAATCGCGAAAGTGCTATAATAACGAGAAGATATATTTTGAAATGACGTTTTCGTTGCCGTCGCGTCCTCGTTTCTTAAACTCCCTAATTACTCGGGGTTCCGAGTTATAAGTCATGTTAGATTTCGATCTTTTTCTTCCTGTGCATGGAAACGCACAATAACAAGCACGTGCCGGTCTTTTGATTGGCCAATGTACAACAGAAGGTTATAGAATCCACTTCGAAAGACCTAAACACATTTTCCCGCACATATCTGTAAAGTTGTTAAGATTTCAATCCAGTAGTTTGTCCGCGTAAAAAGTTTTGCCGAATTTAAGAAAAGGTTGGAAGCCTCGCATGCGCTTATCCGTCGATCTATCGAAAGTTTGATGTATCAGACGAACACCATGACAGTACGACAGTTCTATGGTTGGAACTTTTAAGAGGTAAACAATACCACAGATGTATTTTAGATTATTAACAGATTATTATTTGCGTTAGGTAATACCTAGATCACACTCGATGGCAACTGTCAAAACAGTTTTACGCGCTTTGCTCGTACGTAAACAAAAAGGCCTTGTGCGAACCCAAAAGCAAAGCATTTTCATTTTTCAAACGGATTGAAAGCGTGCGTCCGACTTCTCCATCACGAGGTATCCCGAGTAAACGCTCAAAGAGCGCCTTGTTATTTGATTGTTTGAGATAACGAAAAAAATAAATATAACAAAACTAACGTTTGATAAATGATGACTTCACTGCGTACCTTGATTTTGGAGAGGACCTTGTGAAGATCGAAAAGCGTTTGCATATCCACAAGCGCCTGTCTGATGTCACGATAAACAGAGCCAAGGAAATTCAGTGGTACAGACAGCTGAAATAACAAACCATTCACCATCACTAAGTCTCCCACAGTCATAGTACCTGGGAACGAAACAAAAACAGAGAGGAACAGAAACGAAAACTATTAAATTATTACAAAACTTTGCAATAGCGAGGATCAACGCTACAAACGTCTGTAAAACGCCGAGGACACCAGGGCACCCCCTTCGACCGTTCCTTGGCTTGTTCATTGACGGCCCCGCTACGAATTTCAACTCTTTCAAGATAAAAAACATCTTGTCTGAGTTTCTTAGGCAATGATAAAGCATAAATTAAGAGGCCTTCATACAGCATATTCTAGTTTACAAATTGTGCTGGATGCTCAGAGCTCAGCACCATGTTCAAGCTGCATGGGGCCTAACATTGGCAAGGTAGGCTTGCTCTTTTACTTTTAAGCTTAAGTTTCTTATGGAAGAGCTTAACTTTGTTACTTTCAAATCCACTAACTTATTGTAAGTCAACACTAGAATTAGTTTGCAGTATGATTTTGCACAGTACCAATTTAGATTAAGGGGAGGGGGGTTCAAAATCCTTTTGATCACTTATAAGATTCTTCATTGTAGTCCAGGTTTGTTCAGTCAAAGTCACTACACGAGTCCATTGAAACTCATAGCATCCATAAGTGTCCTCGGCCAAAGGTAGCGAGGATGAAAGCTGAATACAACGCCAAAACCTTGGCCACTATTATTAAATCTTTCCTTCGCATCTCTTCTCAGTTTGTAAAAAAAATTATAGTAATATATATATATATATTTGGTGGCACTAGGGCACATTTCGTGAAGGAAAAAAATTAAAAAGATTCAGTTTCAGAAAAAAGCAAGAACATACCTTGTAGTATCTGCTGGCTGGCCAGTACCATGATTGCACTCAGCGAAGCACTGAAAATGAAGTTTTGTCCCCAGCTAAGCAGAGCTAAACTTGTCGTTGTTTTGAGCGAAGCCTTCTCATAATCTGCTAGAAGTCTGTCGTATCTCTCAGCTTCATATTGCTCATTGTTAAAATACTGAAAGAAGAGCAAAACTCGTTTCAATTTCACTGTCAAACCCTGCCACAGTGTGATCAAACGGTAAACTTGACATTCTTATTGGTTGTCAGATTTCCTTGATACACATGTACGTATACGATCACCAAAGGAATGTATGGGAGTAAAAGATCTTAGTAACGTGAACTACCACGAGCAACGTTTACATTTGCGCTCAAAAGCTCCTTCACGCCTTTTGTTTTGTCGTTGCAGCTCATAAGGGCAATTTTTTTAAGGGGGGGGGGGGGGGGGGAGGGAGAGGATTGTCCATAACCTGCGATCAGGCGATATATATACTTTTTTTTGCGGCGGGAAGAAGGAAAAACTAGTTTTTTTCTTCCTCCTGCCACAAAAAAAGAAAAAAAAAACTTCGCCTGATCGCAGGTTAGGTTGTCCAATGTATAGTAAACAGACGGGAAATCCTCATAATTTACCGTTTTAGGCCCCAAGGATGAGAAAACACTAAGCAAATTAAAAGGTACGTTTTCGTATAATTTGAACTTTTGCAATATCATTCAGGTGAACAAACAAACAAAACCAAAACCAAAACCAAAACCAAAACCAAAACCAAAACCAAACCAAACCAGGATCACCATCCCGACTTTATTCTCCAGAAGACGGCAAAAGAAGTTTAAAAAGTGCTTCAAATGACACGAAAAACACTGTCAAGGCAAACAGCACTAAACATCAAAACCAGGATGGAGGCAGGATGGCAGATGGAGGCAGGATGACCAAGTGGTTTGGGGCGCTGCATTTCACTGCAGTCATCCCGGATTCAAATCCCGCTCTGGCCGCTAGCTGGTGTTGTTCTGGGTAGTCCCTGGTTTAACTCCTCGGTCATCCTTGTAAATAGCTAACCGGCTTGCCTCCGGCCAGTTGGGATTCTTGTCATGCTATGTTTATTTGAATTATTTGTTTCTGTATTTGCTCGGCCCCACTAGCCTTTGTGCTATAAATACTTACTACCGGGGGTAAAGAAAAGTTATTTATTTATTTAGTGTTCATTTGGATGTTTATCTTCTTGTTAGGACTACTGTCTACCTGTCGTCCACATGTTGACTGCTTACGGAGTGTGTAAATACTCTTAGTACCTTCACTGTCTCATAGTTAATGAGAGAGTCAATAGCTTGGGACCCTGCTTCATTATCAGCTTTGTTCATCTGCACACGGAACTTGGTCCTGCAGAGCGCAGTAAAAAATTGTTACAGTATATATGTGCTAAAGATTGGGATCTCAATAGAGATTAAGATGCCCGCGATCAGGTGTATATGCTGTAGGTCAAATCATTTGACCTGAATTTCACTTTGACCTACAACATAGTAAGCATTTGTTTCGCTAGGTAAAAGTCTCATTACTTAAACGGTCGAGAAACAGAAAACAGACAATTTTTGATGAACCAAAATTTGGTTTTATGAACTGAGTTGATAATGTAAATTGGCCACCGTAAAGATAGAGAAAGCTGATGTTTCGAGCGTCAGCCCTTCTTCGGAGCGAGTCGATGGATTGTGACACAATAGGGTGAAGTACCGAAAAGATAATCATTGTTGTTGGAAAAGCAGACAGCTTCACATTTCAGAACACCACTCTTGTTCTAAACCTTGGTGACCGAGGAAAGTCGTTCATATCAGGAAAGTTCATTATAATCTTCTATTCTAACCAACTCTTCTTCTTGTTCAAACACAGCTTTTTTAACTTTTATACAAGGGCAAAGCTGATGGAAAGAATCTGACAGCTGAGCTCAGCATACCTCCACTGTGTGACTAACAGAGTATATGCCGTGTAGGTTCCTATACAGGTCAGAGTGAGGAATGCAAACTCTTTCCCACAGCGGTATGTCTACAAACACAAGAAATTGAACAATGATAATTTTAGACATGTCTTGCAGTTATTACTCATAATGACAAAGAAATATCATAAAGCGGTTTTAGAGCGGTTTTCAATTGAGTTCCGAAAGTAATTCTCATGCGCTTTGGATTTGCATTGCTTCCCTCTGGCCATTGCTTCCCTCTGGCCAGTAAAACTCTCGCCACTTTCTCAACCAATGAGAAGCAAAACCAAATCCAATTGCAACTTGCGCGCACGCACTTGCCCGCATTTTGTGCCACTTGCATGTAATTACTTCAATTCTGATTGGCTCATTGCATTGCTTACATCTGTTGTGATTGGCTGGAGTAATTGTTTTGGTTTTGGTTTTACGACACTCAATTGAAAAGTGAGCTATTTCATGCTCACTCTTAAAATATTGATTTTACCACTCAAAAATAAAATTCATTTCTTCGCACCACTTTATAATATCCTCTATCCTCTGCACTTTTTGTGCACAACATGTGGTTGCAACTGCTTTAAAGTTCCCATAATGTAAGTCTCCTATAGCTTAGTGGTATCATAGTATCTGAGCCAGAAATTGGATGGTCATTGGTTGGACAATTGTTGGGAGAACTCAGAATTTCTGTTTCCAAGTGAGCCTGTGTCATAGACAAAAAAATCGCCTTTCAAAAAATTTAATCACCTGGGCCCGGTTGTTTCAAAGCCTTTTAGCGCTAATCTACAATTAAAAGTTGACCGAGGTTTCATCTCGCTCACTAAGAATGTTTTTTGAAAGCAAATTCTAAGATCAAGGTGAAGAAAAGTTTCAAAACTTGAGGGCCAAAAACTTTTGGCAAAAATCTTTATTTAACGGTAATTAAACCGAAGCCAAAGTTTACACTAGCCCAGGATTGGCTTAATCGTGCTTTGAACAACTAGGCCCAGGCTTTAAAATTTACTATCACATGGCGAATTATACACATCATAGTTAACCCAGTCTTTCAAAGAAACAAGTGCAATTCAAGTTTATTTATTTTCAAGTTAACAAACTTACCAGAATTCCAGATACAAGTAAAACTTCAAAGATTGTAGGGAAGATATTAAAAACCAGAGCACTCAAAATGAAATTAATCCCTCTGAAAAGTTAATGAGCAAATAAAATTAATGTTAAAAAGAATTGAACCAAACAAATTCCAAGATCGTATAAAAAAAATAGATAAAAATAGATAATGATTTGGAGACCCATCACCTGCCAGCACTCTGCTGGGCTAATCTCTCGAAATTTAGTCCACAAAGAAGAAAATTTCAACACAGACTTGACTAGAACTCTTGTGGAGGTCTGGCCTCACCCAAGGAAAGACTGTTTTCAAAGCTGCTTCCATAGAAATTTTACCCTGAAAACAGTGTCAAGAAAGATGTGTATGGTATTATTTCCATTAATTAATTATAAAATCTTTGCCAAGAGGAAGGAATGAATTACAGTTTGCAGTCACTTAGGATACAGATTGTAAAGTTTGTTATGAACAGTGTATTAGTACCTTGTTCCTCGGTCAATGGCTCTGGATAAAGCACCTGTCTGTCGCCTTACATGAAAGCTCAAGTCCAGATTATGGAGATGAAGAAAAGTCCTTCGTGCAACAGTGCGAATGGAGCCTTGAGCTACCTTGGCAAAAACTGCATTCCTTAGTTCATTGAAGAGGGAGGCACTCGTACGGGCAGCTCCATCTAAAATTCATAAAGGCACACTTAATTTGCAGCCTAACTCTGTTGGGTAAAGGGGTGCAGCTCCATGAGGGTAAAGACCATACATTTACAGGGTTGTTTTTGCTGCTTCCAATGACCAGGAAGTTTTAAAAACTGAGTAGAGATGAGTTAAGGAAAAAAATGACAGTAATACAAACCTGTCAGTACTTACATCCCAAGAGAAGCGCTGTCAGCACAGTGAAGACAGTTCCACCTGCTGTCTGAACTAGCACAGAAGAATCCAAGTTGTTGAGGTAATCAACAGCATACTTAAACAAAAATGGCACCTGAACATTCAACAGCTGCAAAAAAAGTAAGATTAATCTCATGTTAATGTGAGATGCAGCTAATACACCTAAAGAAGAAAAAAAAAAAAGACAAAACAATTCTCATTTCTGCCTTGACTCTGGTGACCTGCACAGCTTCAGCTTCAGCTTTTAACAATGATTGATTCTAGCTTGAATGGCTGCCTGATTGGTTAATTGATTGATTGACTGACTGATTGATCAACTTTTGTTTGTCACCAGAACATTACATTTGATTTTGGATTCCATTAAATAGTATTACGGGTTGACTGATGGACTGATTGATTAATGATTGACTCTAGAATCCTTTATTCTGTTACAGTTATTGGTTAAAACACAAGTAAACTACTCAGAGTTACATAATTATGGAAAAAAATAAACATACTGGTACTAAGATCTGTTTAACACTGTCACATGCAAACCCAGAAAAAAAGAATTCTGAGTTCTGCCAACAGGAATCTAACCTATGACCTTCCCATTACTAGTTCATATGCTATACCACCGAGCTACAGGAGACTTGTGGGAGCTTAGGCCATTAAACCGAACCTATGACCCTCCCATTACTAGTTCAGATGCTATACCACCAAGCTACAGGAAACTTCTGGGAGCTTAGGCTATTAAACCGAACCTATGACCCTCCCATTACTAGTTCAGATGCTATACAACCAAGCTACAGGAGACTCGTGGGAGCTTAGGCTATTAAACCGAACCTATGAACCTCCCATTAAGAGTCTGGATGCTCTACCACTGAGCAACAGGAGACTCGTGGGAGCTTAGGCCATTAAACCAAACCTATGACCCTCCCATTAAGAGTCTGGATGCTCTACCACTGAGCGACAGGAGACTCGTGGGAGCTTAGGCCATTAAACCAAACCTATGACCCTCCCATTACTAGTTCAGATGCTATACCACCAAGCTACAGAAAACTTGTGGGAGCTTAGGCTATTAAACTGAACCTATGACCCTCCCATTACTAGTTCAGATGCTATACAACCAAGCTACAGGAGACTCGTGGGAGCTTAGGCTATTAAACCGAACCTATGAACCTCCCATTAAGAGTCTGGATGCTCTACCACTGAGCAACAGGAGACTCGTGGGAGCTTAGGCCATTAAACTGAACCTATGACCCTCCCATTACTAGTTCAGATGCTATACCACCAAGCTACAGGAGACTCGTGGGAGCTTAGGCTATAAAACCGAACCTATGACCCTCCCATTACTAGTTCAGATGGTATACCACTGAGCTACAGGAGAGTCATGGGAGCTTAGGCTATTAAACCGAACCTATGACCTTCCCATTACTAGTTCAGATGCTATACCACCAAGCTACAGGAGACTCGTGAGAGCTTAGGTGATTAAACCAAACCTATGACCCTTACAATACTAGTTCAGATGCTATACCACCGAGTTACAGGGGACTCGTGGGAGCTTAGGCTATTAAACCGAACTGATGACCCTCACATTAGTAGTTCAGATGCTATACCACCGAGCTACAGGGGACTCGTGGGAGCTTAGGCTATTAAACCGAACCTATGACCCTCACATTACTAGTTCAGATGCTATACCACCAAGCTACAGGAGACTTGTGGGCTTAGGCCATTAAACCAAACCTATGACCCTCCCATTACCAGTTCAGATGCTATACCACCAAGCTACAGGAGACTCGTGGGAGCTTAGGCTATTAAACTGAACCTATGACCCTCACATTACTAGTTCAGATGCTATACCACCAAGCTACAGGAGACTCATGGGAGCTTAGGCTATTAAACCGAACCTATGACCCTCCCATTAAGAGTCTGGATGCTCTACCACTGAGTGACAGGAGACTCGTGGGAGCTTAGGCCATTAAACTGAACCTATGACACTCCCATTACTAGTTCAGATGCTATACCACCAAGCTACAGGAGACTCATGGGAGCTTAGGCTATTAAACGAAACCTATGACCCTCCCATTAAGAGTCTGGATGCTCTACCACTGAGCTACAGGAGACTCGTGGGAGCTTAGGCTATTAAACTGAACCTATGACCCTCCCATTAAGAGTCTGGATGCTCTACCACTGAGCGACAGGAGACTCGTGGGAGCTTAGGCCATTAAACCGAACCTATGACACTCCCATTACTAGTTCAGATGCTATACCACCAAGCTACAGGAGACTCATGGGAGCTTAGGCTATTAAACCGAACCTATGATCCTCCCATTACTAGTTCAGATGCTATACCACCAAGCTACAGGAGACTCGTGGGAGCTTAGGCCATTAAACCGAACCTATGACACTCCCATTACTAGTTCAGATGCTATACCACCAAGCTACAGGAGACTCGTGGGAGCTTAGGCTATTAAACTGAACCTATGATCCTCCCATTACTAGTTCAGATGCTATACCACCGAGCTACAGGAGACTCGTGGGAGCTTAGGCTATTAAACTGAACCTATGACCCTCCCATTAAGAGTCTGGATGCTCTCCCTCTGAGCTACAGGAGACTTGTGGGAGCTTAGGCCATTAAACTGAACCTATGACCCTCCCATTAGTAGTTCAGATGCTATACCACCAAGCTACAGGAGACTCGTGGGAGCTTAGGCTATAAAACCGAACCTATGACCCTCCCATTACTAGTTCAGATGCTATACCACCAAGCTACAGGAGACTCGTGGGAGCTTAGGCTATTAAACTGAACCTATGATCTTTCCATTACTAGTTCAGATGCTATACCACCAAGCTACAGGAGACTCGAGGGAGCTTAGGCTATTAAACCGAACCTATGACCTTCCCATTACTAGTTCAGATGCTATACCACCAAGCTACAGGAGACTCGTGAGAGCTTAGGCCATTAAACCAAACGTATGACCCTCACATTACTAGTTCAGATGCTATACCACCAAGCTACAGGGGACTCATGGGAGCTTAGGCTATTAAACCGAACCTATGACCCTCACATTACTAGTTCAGATGCTATACCACCGAGCTACAGGAGACTTGTGGGGCTTAGGCCATTAAACCAAACCTATGACCCTCACATTACTAGTTCAGATGCTATACCACCGAGCTACAGGAGACTCGTGGGAGCTTAGGCTATTAAACCGAATCTATGACCTTCCCATTACTAGTTCAGATGCTATACCACCGAGCTACAGGGGACTCGTGGGAGCTTAGGCCATTAAACCGAACCTATGACCCTCCCATTACTAGTTCAGATGCTATACCACCGAGCTACAGGAGACTTGTGGGAGCTTAGGCTATTAAATCGAAGCTATGACCCTCCCATTACTAGTTCAGATGCTATACCACCGAGCTACAGGGGACTCGTGGGAGCTTAGGCCATTAAACCAAACCTATGACCCTCACATTACTAGTTCAGATGCTATACCACCGAGCTACAGGAGACTTGTGGGGCTTAGGCCATTAAACCAAACCTATGACCCTCACATTACTAGTTCAGATGCTATACCACCAAGCTACAGGGGACTCATGGGAGCTTAGGCTATTAAACCGAACCTATGACCCTCACATTACTAGTTCAGATGCTATACCACCGAGCTACAGGAGACTTGTGGGGCTTAGGCCATTAAACCAAACCTATGACCCTCACATTACTAGTTCAGATGCTATACCACCGAGCTACAGGAGACTCGTGGGAGCTTAGGCTATTAAACCGAATCTATGACCTTCCCATTACTAGTTCAGATGCTATACCACCGAGCTACAGGGGACTCGTGGGAGCTTAGGCCATTAAACCGAACCTATGACCCTCCCATTACTAGTTCAGATGCTATACCACCGAGCTACAGGGGACTCGTGGGAGCTTAGGCCATTAAACCGAACCTATGACCCTCCCATTACTAGTTCAGATGCTATACCACCGAGCTACAGGAGACTTGTGGGAGCTTAGGCTATTAAACCGAACCTATGACCCTCCCATTACTAGTTCAGATGCTATACCACCGAGCTACAGGGGACTCGTGGGAGCTTAGGCCATTAAACCGAACCTATGACCCTCACATTACTAGTTCAGATGCTATACCACCGAGCTACAGGAGACTTGTGGGGCTTAGGCCATTAAACCAAACCTATGACCCTCACATTACTAGTTCAGATGCTATACCACCGAGCTACAGGAGACTCGTGGGAGCTTAGGCTATTAAACCGAATCTATGACCTTCCCATTACTAGTTCAGATGCTATACCACCGAGCTACAGGGGACTCGTGGGAGCTTAGGCCATTAAACGGAACCTATGACCCTCCCATTACTAGTTCAGATGCTATACCACCGAGCTACAGGAGACTTGTGGGAGCTTAGGCTATTAAACCGAACCTATGACCCTCCCATTACTAGTTCAGATGCTATACCACTGAGCTACAGGAGACTCGTGGGAGCTTAGGTCATTAAACCAAACCTACGACCCTCCCAGTACTAGTTCAGATGCTATACCACCGAGCTACAGGAGACTCATGGGAGCTTAGAGCATTACTGGTAAATACGGTTTATGTGACAAGCATCCTGCATACTGCTAGGATTCAGAATAATTTTTTTTATTATTATTGACAGGTGGAATCATTATTAATCGAGTGAGACAGTAAGTTTCTAGCATGGTAAATGAATGATAGATGTGATTGATTTAACACTGTCAATGTGATTTATTCACAATTGTCACACAAAACCTCAGTGAAAAAGAATTCCAAGTTCTCCCAGCAAGGGTTGAACTACTAGTTTGGATGTTCTACCGTTAAGCTACAGGAGGCTAGTTGTGGAGGAGTGAGATGGAAAGTTTCTATCTTGGTAAATGAGCACACTGTCAGGAGACATCAACCTAATGGTTTACTACTCTGACTCTGTTACATTGATACAACATTAATTTGATCTACAAGAACTTTAACTAGCTTTCTTTTTCAGGACAGATACTGTAGCTGACTAACTGAAATCAGAGCGATTATTAAGGTACCTTAGCTCCAACAAGCAGCACAACTGCAGCAACCACTCTTCTCTTGAGGTCAGGTCTGTCCTTAGGCCAGACATGCCTTAACATCCTCCTGAGAATTGTCAAGCCACTAACAGAAGACAAACCCTTCAAGCTCTGATCAGTTACATTGGCACCACCATGCTCTTGTCGTTTAGCCATAAAGAGAAGTCCTGGCTATTGATAAGGAAAAATTAAATACTATTAGATAAACATTTTTCTATTAACATATCACATGATTAAGAACAATGTGTGGAAAATCACAGTTTGAAATTTAACCAGATGACAGTCAAGGTGTCCTATAGATGCACAAAAAAATGGAAAGATGTCTATTTTATGGTAAGTGAGGAGGGGAGTGAGATACAGAGCATAGGGTGGCCGATGGGTAGATTTTTGAGTATTTATGAGGCAAATTAGTTAACATAAAAAAGTTTGAGAGCCAAAGTTAGGAGCATTAGCCCAATCAACAGAGTGAATCCAAATTATGTCTGACTACCCTAACATTCCCCAACATTACCTTAGAAGAGGCAAATCTTCTGCTCACTGACTGCAGCACCATTGTTACAGTTGCTGTGTTACCTTTTACATGATGTCCACAAGATTTCTACAGAAAAAAATGAATTAGGTAACGCTAGTATTGTTATAGTGAGTCTGTTTTAAAAAATAAATTAAAGTAAAAGTAATTATTTATGATGACCAGTGCTCTAACCTTTGGCCCTGCAGATAAAATATAAAACATTCTGTGTTTTTTTTTTTGTATTTCTGCATCAGGTAGTTCAGTTCAGGAAAACTTGTGACTGAGTCAACAAAATTAATTTTAAGAACTGACCATTCAAACTACAGCTACTGAGTACAGTCGAGACTCGATTATCTGGACTTGCTTAGCTGGTCTCAGTTTTTCATGAATATCAATTAGCCATCCACAGCGAAACTTTTTCCCTTCAAATTAAGGAATGAAACTCCAGTTCAAACTGAATTTGTTTTGCTTCAAAACACAAATTTGTACCCATTTTGAGCTCGCATGCACACTGTACTAATGCAGTGCATCTCTGATTTTCTCAGCTGTTCTTTGTTGCTAAATGAAATTTCATGCTCCATTTGTTCAGTCATTCAGTTTTACTTTTGGCTCATTAATATTTATATTTTTAATTATCCAGACTCTCGATTATCCAGACTATTCATCTCAGTCCCCACGAGTCCGGATAATTGAGGTTTGACTGTATCACTCTCCTGTCAGTGATGCTGTGGTTCTATGAAGGTTTTATGTTTTGCATCTGTGGATGAAATCCTCTAAGTTGTTTCTAACATTTGAGTCTGTGGACAAAATAAAAAAGTTTGACCATTTAATTTTCCATTCCTGTGGTACTATTCATTTCACTGTAAAAAGTGGTTCTCATTGTTGAATCAGTGGAGAAAGTCCTAATGTGTAACAATTCAAATGAAAGCCACTAAGCGCAGTACTTTCCTGTGGTGCTCTAGCAGTAGCTCTAGTAAGCTACATGTATATTTGGATACAATGTCATTTCATTTACATATTCTTCCCTCGGGCAGTGTACTGATGTAAGTGAGTCAAAATAATCACTGTGCTGCTTATTCTGCAGTAAAAGGTGCTTATAACGTTTAAGTTTTTGGATGAAATTCTGTAGTGTGACCATTTAAACGAAACCTAGTAAGCAGAATTCCACAGAATTGGTGTTTATTGTTATGATGTACAAGATGGTTCTAACTTTTGGGTACCACAGTCATATAAGGTAGGTATCTAACATTTGATTGGCAGATGAAGTCCTTTAGTGTGGCCATCAAAATTCAAAAATACTTCACTTATGTCATTAAATAATTTGCAAAACAAACATTTTTTTTACACAGTCATGCAAATAGCCCATTTTACAATTGCATGCTCAGTGACCTGGCCTATGAATGGAAAAGAGGCTGGTGGTGACCTTGTTTTAAAGACCCATGTTCATCCAAGAGGCCTTGCGTGTGTTTGTTATTGTTTTTAACCTTCTCTATTGTTCATTCTTGTGATCTGATTGGTTTACCAGATTCTCCCACTGAGTTCCAGTGGTGTGACACATAACAACGAAATGAGAATCGATTTATTTTTCTATATTCCTGTGATTTTTAAATCTTTTTGTGTCTGCGAAAGAAATCAGTTCCTCCAAAAACGCTGCAAATATGTGTGGTTCATCATGTAAAACTTTCAGCGACTGAGGAAGCAAGGGAAGTCGATCGTTTCGCTTGCATTTACTAGTATGGCTAACTAAAAGCTACGCGGTAAAGGATTCCCAATAATTAAATCAGTTACGTTGCCTTGAATACTCCTAGTCCATATATTTTAATTTTAGTGCCCCATAAGGCTTACCTTATCATTATAGAAATTGCTGGGAAGAGAAATAAACAGCATTCGACTCGATGGATGCTCATTTATCAGATACAAAACCGCGCTCAAGTCCGGTTCACTTGCAGATAAATTAGAACCGCATCATCAAAATATTCGCCAAGGTCGGACATCAGTGGAAATCAGGCATATCGCTACGACAGATACAAGTTCGGAGGTATTAGATTATCCCTTTTCTTTGCTTAAAAATACTAGCTAAGCAAAGTCTGAGATGGGCATCTTCCTTCGTGTTAACTGTACAGCGCTGTCAACTTCGAGATCAGAGGCCATTTCAAATGACAGCGACCATATGCATGTATCAACAAAGTAACGGGACAAAAGTCACATTTTGCTAGGATAATTATGAAACAAATTCAAGGAGACAACAGCCTGACAATGGAAGACAATATTCCAACAAGTTTGTGCAGAATTACCTTCAGGTTGACCCCAAACTAAACAGATTTTTAACAAGAGCTCGCCAGTAAGTAATTTCGCATTACTCAAAGTTCAACAACAACACCAGCTACCTACAAGGTCTTTTCCTCGTCACTACAACGACTGTTGTTGAAAATATCGACGCAAATGAAGAGAGATGATGTTAAGAAAACCACGACGACATAAAAAATAGTGACACTCGGGGAAATAAGCCGGATGAACGAGGATTATTTTCGCAAAATAGCACTCACTGGCGATTTGCGTATTTTCTGTCTGTGCGAAATTCAGCGTGGCGTGCAATGCGTCTTGGATGACCATGGGTCTTTAATACAGACTTCACTGCTTTTCTCATGTAAATCATGTTATTCTTATGCTAACTCGTCCAAAGTTACATGAGAAAGACAGAGGCTAGAGGTTTGTATCAAAACAAGGTCACTTTCAGCCTCGCTTCCACTCAAAGGCCAGGTCACTGAACTCACAAAAAATGGAATATTTAGCCTGGCTTGGAACAAACGTTTAATGTTCTTTTTTTACAGCCAAATGAAGCAGCAATTTTTATAACCACTGTTGCTATCTCCACACGATATTTGTGATCACTTTCAAGTCTACACAGAAATTTCATAAGGACTGTTAAAGAAAAACACTAACAAAAAGTATATAAGTTTAGCCGACGTTTTAACAGCGAAAATGCATTCCTTTATGATATAAAATGACTGAAATTCCTTACCTGAACTACAGGAACTCTATACAGAGATCTCGACCCTGCACTCAGGCCTGAT
>JAEMWC010000410.1:185000-207500 GCA_016490735.1 Pachyseris speciosa
GAAAAGTTGGGTAAATCCAGGGACCCTGGAGACATCACATGTGAAGTAGCAACAGTGAATGGATCTACATCTACTGTAATGTAAAGAAACATTGCTTCAGTGTCTGATGATACAGTGTTTGTTGTCGTGACCCCATTAATTCCACAAAACATGTTTCAAGCTGTGAGGTTTCTAGTTTGTCAGCATTCCTTTCGATAAGTACTGACCACAAACCAAAACTGTCACCCACTTCAATTCACCAGTCTCCTCTTTTTTGTTGTTGCCAAAAAAAATGCCATCAGTTGACAATGTTTTGAGTTACACTCCTACTTGAAAAGTTATTGAAACCTTAACTCATATTTTGCTTTGTATTATTAAGTCCTGTACGAAATGATTTGGAAGTAAACAAGACAAGAAATATAAGTGATAGAAACTGCTTTTTATCATTAATTATGTAACCTTGATAATGGTGCAAGATGCCCCAAAATGTCAGTTTCTATCACTTACATGTCTTGTCTCATTATTAAGTTTCCTTTTTAAAGATCCACCCTTTATAAAGTTAATCTGTTTTGGTTATTGTTTTTAGCTATAAAATCAAAGTCTCAGCTGGAAAGAACAAAGATTACATATCTTGAAATAACTAATAGTAGTGCTTAACACTGAAATGAAACTTATTAAAGACAAGCTGGGTTAAGGATAAACTGTATGGGTGTCCTGTGGCATGACCTACACTTTGCCAAACAAACAAGACGTTCTATGAGCGTTAACTTGGGATACTTTTGTACTGCAGAAGCTGGACGCACGCTTTCTGATTCTAGAAACTAACCGGCTAGTGGTTTGCTTTTGGGTTCACATAAGGCCTTTTTTTCATGTACGAGCAAAGCTCGTTGAACTGTTTTGAGAGTTGCCATCCATATTTGTTGTCAGCTGTTGTTGTTTACTTCTAAGTTAAGTGGCAACATCTGGAGTTTACTTTGGCTCTCTCAAAACATTTTTTTCTCTCTGCGAAGCTTGAAAACATTCACCTAGACACTTCTCTTAACATATTGGATATTCAAAACTCGAAAACAGAAGGCGAATCGTTTCTGTGTAACTATGTGACATGTTTCTCAGAAGCAATCCAGATGTCACGAATTGTAAAAAGAACTTGAAATTCAAACTGCTCTATTTTCAAAACAAAGCATGTTACTTGGCTTAAAATGTCATTTACGTGATGAAGGTAAAAAATCTAAATGTTTAATTTTAGTTTTTTTTTCTGACATCACGTGAAACGAAAAATTCTCAAACTTGTCTCTAAATATAGAACTGTCACAGCGATTGAGTTGTGGTATAATCTGGATCAAATTACATCAAAACAACTTTGTGATTTTCTAAATATAGAACTGTCACAACGTTCTAATTCGAGTCGATACTCACAGTATGTGTGAAGCTTCCAACCTTGTCTTAAATTCGGCAAACCTTTTCACGCGGACAGTCTGTACTGTATTAAAATCTAGCTTCACAACTTTACAAAGATAATTATGTGCAGGAAAATTTGTTCCGGCAGTCAAAGTGGATTATTTAACCTTGAGTGTTCACTTGCGGTCAGGTATTAAATGGAAGGTATCACATTACGAAAACAACTTTGTGCAAATCTGTAATTTTTCTGTCACAGCATTCGAATTCAACTCGTGATATCGATTAGCTGATAAGCACTACACGTGCAAGGCTTCCAACTTTTTCGTAACACTCGGCAAACCTTTTCACAGGGACAGACTGTGCTGTATTAAAATATCAAGCTTCACAACTCAAACACAATGAATTTGCATAACATCAAAACAACCGTTGCGTGATGTTAGCCTTTCGACCTTTGGACTATGAGGTTTGCTTTAACCAATGAACACACCGCCACGTGCCTGCTATTGTGCATTAGCCAATCCAAACACCGGAATGTAATTGTATGGTGCATTTTGCTGCACAGGAAATCTGAGACATTTTACACCTTTTGCCCTTCATTACCAAGAAATAAATTTTCCTTACTGTTAAAAATTCAGTCATTAAAACGAATTTGTAATCTTTGTCGTAAAATGGAGAAACATTTTAATTTTTTCGTGTTCAATAACAAATTTTACGTAGTGGAGAACATTCATTAATGTCAGAATATAGTTTCAATTCAATGGTATCAACAACCTTTTAAGAGAATAGACAAACGTTTCCCGTATCCTAATGTTCTTTAATGGGAAAAGAAATTCATTTATAACAGAGGTACCGTGTACTGTAACTGTAACAGTAGTTAACAAGTTTTTCTTTTATCCTCTTTTGTCATATGCTCCCCGTTCAGACATCGCAGTATATAGACCTGAGCCACTGAGCACGTTTCTGGTTGTTGTTGTGCTTGTATTTCTTTTCCCTACTCTTAAAAGAATTTTTTAACGGTAATCTCCTGGAGGAATCCCCTGCTGTCTTGCTTTTCCCGATCAGTAAGCTGTTGCTGAACTGCATGTCATGAAATTTTAGCCTTAAATGCCGCTTGAGCGCACTGGCAGCTTGTTCCATTATGTCAAGGATAGGACTATAGGCTGGCAGCATCTTCAGCTCTGTATTGGCTGCTGGATTAAAAGCATCACGATGGGCTGGAGCTCCATCGTATGCTTGTTTGGAATATGGTTGCGACTCACTCTGTGTTTCATTTCTGTGAAGAAAGCTTGCACATGTACGACATTCGTCCCTCTTAAAATCCGTAGGGAAATTGATGAGTAACGGCTCAACAAAATGTTTTTCGTAATTGAGATTTTATTCGCACAATCGAACATTAACCCAATACAAATGACTCTTCAAAGCCACTAAAGAATGTTGTTTTCGATAAAACGCTTGTTAAATTGGTCTTAATGAATCTTCTACTCGGTGCAAAAATCCTTAATGAGTGTGCCACAAATTGAAATGCTTCTTTTCTTAGTTAAACTGGTTATTCATTTTCTTTCTTGACCGATCTTTTCGCACTAATGAAAATTTATCTCTTGGTAATGAAGAGCAAAAGGTGTATAACTCAGTGTACTTACAGTATCCTGAGTAATTACTGGCTCTTTATTTTCTTTGCATGTTTAATAGCCCATTTCCGATATGTTTGGGCGCAGGAGATCGGTACCAAATTAAAACGCGAAAGTGAGGGTTGGGGGAAGACTGGCTGAAACAAAATAATGTATGAAAACAAGCTTTGAAAATTAGGGCTTAGATACTTATCTTGGTAAAATATTGTGCAGCTGCGGTCTGTACTAATAGCGATCACACAAAGGCAAATCTGTCCTATTTTCGTTTTTCTTCTGGTATAAAAATTCGTACAAAGTGGCAATTGTTTAGAAGAAGAGCCGATGATAAATTCCTTTCTCTTGTCGATCCTCAAATCTGTTCTCTGCATTTCCGGAAAGAAGACCTTAAAAAGGAATTCTCAGGATAGATTTCTGCTGTCACAGGAGCTGTTCCCACAATATTTGATCCAGAAAAGGACGCTCCGAAGCAAAATCTTTGTGAAGAAAGGCATAAAAAAAGGAATCTTGGATTGGAATGATCAGCTACCAAGATGGAAAATACCTGTGTAAGTCAGCAAATTTAAAGTTAATTGTCGCAGGTCCAGCTATGGATGTTAATAGGGTTTGGAATGGTTCCTTTTTCAGCTCTCAGTTTACTTACTAACTCGTCCGACAAGTCTTCCTCGTCTTCATCGATCCATCTTAGTTTCATTTCACTCGCTCTTCGTGCGAGCTCCACAAGTTCAGCTTTTTGTTTACCTCGTCCTTGATCTGATACCTATATTCCTCGTTTTGTCAAATAATCTTTAGCCATTGAATGCTTTTACAATTAAACCTGCCCTCCATTTTCAGATTTTTACTGCCCTGAGCTTCAAAAGATGATCTCGCTTTTCCTTGATTCTGTTGTTTGCACTATAAGTGAATTTCGTTTCCCCCGCGTTATTCCCCAAACCTCGCTTTCGCGTCGATTTTCGTTATCAATCTTCCTCGCCAAAATGTATCGGAAATGGGCTATTAGGATTTAGGCCATGTCTTGTTTTCTTTGGTGCCGAAATATACATGTAGATGATGATGATGTGTAGCTGACAAACTTGGACCAACTGAAACTACACACCGAAACTGCTTTATTAGGAATCTTCCGAACGCATCCGAGTACAACTACGTTGATTACAATGACTTGATGATTTTACAGACTTGTCGATTCGATTGAAATGTTGTTGAGATGATTGAGATGATTGAGATGATTGAGATGATTGAGATGGTTCGACTAGAAGAGAAAAAATTACAACACTGATAAGCGAAAGAGAACGGTAATAAAAAGGGAAGTGGCTAAACAAATGAACTTACAAATGTTTCCTAGCAGTAGCTTGAAATGAAAACTTGAACGCTGAGCTTTGACGGGTAGAATATTCTGGTTGACTTGACTGCGGATTAACAGAGACTAAACTGAAAGGTTGAGGCGCGAAACTCTAAAATATATGACCCCACGTGAGCTAAAGTATGCTTCTATGCGTGACTAAGCACGGAATGTGGAAAAGCACGTTTGAATCTAACATTTCCGGCCCCTAAATGCGCGAACAAAGCATTTATACTAGTGCACAATTGATTCAAACGTTAAAATAAGCAGCAATAGATTCGAATATCTCATGCAAATGTTCAAACACGACAGTCAATCAATGCAAGCTTGCACTGAGCCATTTATCCTCTCAGGAACTTCGTCTGCAGCTCCCAGTAAGACTATCTTGTCGATGGGACGTTCCAGTACAGTAGACTTGGTCTTCAACGTCACGCTTCTGACAAAGCCATCTTTCTTGTTCCTCTTTACTTCCACAATGCGACCAAGCGGCCACAAGCCCCTTGGAGTCTTCTTATCTGCTAGAAGTACAACATCCCCAATCTGGAAATTTCGCATTGGCCTGGACCACTTTTGCCTCACTTGTAGACCGGGGAGATATTCCTTCATCCATCTGCGCCAAAACACATTCGATAAGTACTGAACCTGGCGCCACCTCCGTCGAGAGTAGAGATCTTCCCTTGTAAAGGTACCAGGAGGTAGCGACGGTCCAGACCGCAGCAGAAGGAGGTGGTTAGGGGTAAGCGGTTCTAGGTCTCGGGCATCGTCAGAAACCTTCGTCAAGGGCCTACTGTTGACTATGGCCTCCACTTCGCACATTAGGGTTGCCAGCCCTTCGTCATCAAGAACCTGCTCTCTGACCAATGCGTTCAACACCTTACGGACTGTCCGTATACAACGTTCCCACACGCCACCATGATGCGAACCTGTAGGGGGTTGAATATCCACTGAACATTTCTCTGAAGTAAGAACTCTGTGATTTTCTCTTGATTCCAGTTGTTGATGGCGCGTCTAAGCTCAATTTCTCCTGACACGAAATTCCCACCGTTGTCAGAACGCACCTGTTCCGGGGTTCCTCTCCTTGCAACGAAGCGTCTGAAACTGTTTAAGAAGGAATCGGTATCCAAACTTTGGGAGACCTCAATGTGGACCGCACGTAGCACCAAACATGTGTAAAGTACACCATATCGTTTGACTTCGCTTCTTCCACAACGGATCAGAAATGGGCCGAAGCAGTCAACGCCGACATAAGAGAAGGGTGGTTTGTCCGGTGTAATTCTGTCCTGGGGTAAATCTGCCATCTTCTGTTCGCCAATCCGGGCCTGTCTTCTCTTGCAATCAAAGCAAACACTAAGAGACTTTCGCACCGCCGCTCTGGCACCAACAACCCAAAATTTTTCTCTTAACAGACTTAGGACGTGTTCCACTCCTGAATGCCCGGAAACGTGGTGATAGTGACGAATGATAAGGGTGACAACGTGGTGAGACTTGGGCAGTATTATGGGATGCTTCATATCTGGATGGAAAGGTCCATTAGCTAGCCTCCCTCCGACGCGCAACAGGCCGTCCATCAATCGTGGGTCGAGCTTGATGATTTTGCTTGATTTTCTGATCTGACGTTTTGACTTTGGTTCACCCGTGCTAACCGTCAGACCCGCAGAATCTGCTCCTTCCAGTGTGACAACTTCTTCTTTAAAACACTCTCTTTGGACTTGTCGTATGATTTCCCTCTCAGCATCCTTTAACTCATCAAGGGTAATTTGATCTATTTTCATTTTCTCAGTATTCGTCGCGTGACCAACTCTGCTTCGCCTGACTGCATCTCGGAGCCTAGAGCAGTAACGTAACACCCATGCAATGAACTTCTTCAACCGATACCACGAGGAAAAGCGCTCGAAGATCTTGTTCATCGACCCTTCTTGGATTTCTGTTGATAGAGTGAGTACTTCGGCCGACTTCTTGACTTCCGGGTCGCCGCTTGAAACCACAGGGACTGTAGAAGGCCACACAGGCCAGGCAGACTCTGGCTTCCAAAGAAAGTCAGGACCTCTAAGCCATCGACTGTTGTACATCAGCTCTGCTGCCGAGAGGCCCCGCGATGCATCATCTGCAGGGTTCTGGTGGGTACCAACATGTCGCCACTGAGAAGGAGATGTTACCTCTCTTATTGCCGCCACACGATTCGCTACAAAGGTATGAAACCGCTTGCTCTCATTGTTGATGTAACCCAGCACGCAAGCGCTGTCGGTCCAGAACACGGACTGGTTGACCTGTATGCCAATCTCCTGCCTAACCATACGGTCTAACCGGATTGCTACAACGGCTGCGCTCAGTTCTAGTCGAGGAATAGTCAGCTGTTTAAGAGGGGAGAGCCGGGACTTGCCAATAAGAAATGAACAGTGAATGTCGCCTTGTGTGTTCGTAATGCGAAGATATGAAACAGCACCATATGCACTGGCATCAGCAAAATGGTGAATTTGACAGGATGCAACTTCTCTAAAGTCGGCTGGCTTGAGGCAACGCTCAACTTTGAGTGATTCTAGCCTTGGAAGATCTTCGAGCCAAGCCTGCCAGGCAGCTAGGTCTACATCAGGAACTGAGTCATCCCAACCTAAACCTTTTCGGCAGAGATCCTGCAATATGCATTTAGCCGGAAGGATGAACGGCGCTGCAAGCCCCAATGGGTCATAGACCGAACTTACGATGGAGAGAATTCCCCGCCGAGTAGAGGGCCTGTCCTTCAGCGTTATCCTAAAGCCAAAGGTGTCCGACTCAACATCCCATCTAACTCCCAATGCACGTTCGATAGGTAGCTGATCAAGAAGATGATCCTTCACTGACACTGCTCTCTCTGATATGGGAACTGACTCAATGACCTTCCTCGAGTTTGAGATCCATTTGGTCAGACGAAAACCTCCCTTAGAAAGCAACTCACGGAGATCTGACACAAGTGGTATAGCGTCGACTTCGGTTCGTACAGACTTGAGGCAATCATCGACATAGAAATTTCGCCTAACTGTGTCTATCACCTCCTCACTAAATGCTGCTTGGTTGTCGTCCGCGGTGCGCCGCAAGGCAAAATTAGCACAACTAGGGGAAGAGGTTGCACCAAAGAGATGTACCAACATCTGGTATTCCGCTGGATCACTGTTCAAGTCATTTCCTGGCCACCAAAGGAAACGGAAGGCGTCGCAGTCCTTAGGGCTCACATGCACCTGATGGAACATTCCTTCAATGTCGGCCATCATTGCTACGGGCTCTTGACGGAAACGGGTCAGAACGCCAACCAAGTTGTTAGTTAAATCAGGACCCTGTAGGAGCTTAGAATTTAGAGATACTCCATTGTATTGAGCTGCACAATCAAAGACAACACGGACTTTATCTGGCTTGTTGGGGTTTGTGACTGGATGGTGCGGCAGATACCAAGCTGGACCAACAGGGTGTTTCAGTCGATTCTCAGGCACTCCCCGTGCATGTCCACTCTTGAAGAGGCTGTCCATGAATGATGAATACTTCGAGTATAGGTCGGGGTTCTTAAGGAATCTTCTGCATAGTAACTTCAAGCGGTGTTCTGCCAAGGATCGGTTGTTCGTCAAACAAGGCTCTTCTTCCCTCCATGGCAGGGCTATCTCATAATGACCCTCTTTCAGGCAGATGGACTCTTTCATAATGGTTAATGCACGGATGTCCTCCTTCGACATTGCTGGCCTATCGTCGTAGATTGAGTCACAGAATTCCCAATTGCAGAACATGCGGAACTGTTGACTGAGTTCTTTGTCGGCTTTGATGAAGTTGGCTGACGGCTGACGTCCTCCCATCCTTCCTAAAGGTCCGTTTACTGTCCACCCGAATACGGTCCTAGTCGCGAAAGGGCCTTGGCCCTGACTTGCTCGCACCTCCAGGGGCTCCAAGGCTTTAGGGACGTCGCACCCTATCAGCAAGTCGATCTCTGAGTCGAAAATAGGAATTTGGATGCCTCTAAGATAGGGGAACTTAGATAAATCTTCCTGACGTGGGATTCTGTCTTTGCTTACAGGGAGGGCTGGAACTGAGAACACTGTGGGAAGCTCGACAAGGGTATTCTCGTCAAGGTTGAACACTTCTAGGCTGAAAAGAGCACACTCGGTGATGCAGTTGTGCTTGCCAAGGGTAGTCAGTGAAAGTCGCGTTTTCTCTCCTTCCATGCCCAGGATCCGCATGAGCTTGTTGGTACAGAATGTGGTATTCGATCCACCATCTAGAAAGGCATACGTTAAGACAGACTTATTCGAACCTCCCGCCTTAACCTTTACTGGAACTATTGGCAAAGCGGTAGCTGAGTGGCCGGCCCCAATCAAGGCACATTGTCCATCGACGATGTTATGACTGTTTTGGGCTTCGCTGACACCACCTTCATCTGATATCGCGGGACCATCCCCACTAACGTTTCCATTGGATGAAGGCTGTCCATCTCCTCGTATATCCCGATTCAAATGGAGGTACATCAAGTGCTTGAATTTACATTCGGGAATCTTGCAGAAGCTGGATTTGGAACACGCCCTTACAAAATGACCAGGAAGGAGGCAATTAACACAAAGGCCATTGTCACGAACAAACCGATAGCGTTGCTCTACTGAAAGCATCTTGAAATCTCTACAGCGAACCAGGACGTGATTATTCTTGCATAAAGGGCACTTGGGAGACGCTCTCATTGCTCCAGCTGCATTTGTGGAAACGTTCACGGCCGAATTAGCAGCACCTCGATGGCCTCCCGTACCAACCCAAGTGGCAAAGTTGACCCCCTTTCGGCTCCTGAACCCCTTGGAATCCTTGCTGTTCGCCTTTGGGTCTCCATACACATTTCCAAACACAGGATGAGCCAGTACATGCGCCTTTGACTCCACAAACTTCGCCAAGTCTGCAAGCGTAATCTCTCTCCGAATATTGTTAGTAATATCATCTGCAACATCGCGCCATTTCTGTCTCAATGGGAGAGGTAATCTTCTTACAACCTTCTGTAAACTGTCAGGATTCTCGATCTTGTTGAGGTAACCAATCTCTTGCAGAGTGTTTTTACAGCTTGCAAGCAAAACTGAGAATTTCTGGAGGGCAGCGCTGTCTTCATGCTTTACAGGTGGGCCATTGATTACCCGATCCACCAGGGCGGTTGCTATCTTGTAGTCTTGGCCGTATCTCTCCTTTAGTAGACGTCGTGCTTCAAAATACCCCTCGTCAGGCCTCATTGGTAGACAGCTCTTCATTAAAACCTGGACATCTCCACGAGTATATTGGATAAGGTAGTACAGCCGGGCCTTGCTATCTGTAGTCTTCGCTTCAATCAGATTCTCGAACGACTGCACAAAGTTGCAGTAGTTAGCAGGATCTCCATCAAACACTTGCACCTCAGTGCTGGGTAGTGAGAGAGTCAAAGACAGCCTGTGCTGTTGGCTAAGCAACTCTTGCAATTGGAGGTCGCGGGACTGCTGGAAGAGCATAAGCCGTTCGTTGTACTGCTGCTGATCCCTTTGGATATCTATCAATTCTTGTAGAAACTTCTCTCCGGTGGACGATCCAGCCGAGGATGGACTGTCTCCAACATTATCAGGGCGAACGTCTCCAGTAACTCTACTTGAGAAAGGCAGTTGGGAGACCTGTGGATAAAGTACTGCATTGTCCTCACGCTGCCGTTCTCTGCTCTCGAATTCGGAAGAAACCGGGACAGAAGCTGTATTTGTAGCGACCTTTGGGCCCACGGGTTGAGACAGTTGTGGAGGGTAAGCTGCTCAGGTTGGGATGCCTGTTGAAGTGCATATGGCTCTTTAGGAGGGCGTGGCTGATAAAGTGGGCGTGGCTGTTGACCCCACAAGAGAGATGGCACCTGGGAATGAACTCTAGACAACCGTCCGACGCCAGAAGCTTCCAGATCGGCAACAGCATAAGTTCGCTCTTCAGCTTCTACCTTAGCGATTTCCGTTTTCAGAGCCAATTCACGTTTCCTTTGATCAAGGCGTAATCTAACTTCTTCATGAAGTTGCTGTTGCTTTGACTCTTCTTGTTTAAGGCGCAATTCTTCATCCTGTAAGGCTTGTTGCTCGCGTAACGAGGCCGCCTCTGCTGTCAAAGCTGCTCTTTTAACTGCTGCAACCAATCTTGGGCTTTGAACGTGCCGAGCTGAGGAGCCGCCCACCGATCTCCGCGAGGACGCGAGGGAGGCTCGAGATCGCGCGCGAGAACGTGATCCCTCGTTACTGATGGAATCTTCTGGCCGAACAGCGCTATCTGCATTCATATAATATTCTGCGTGGGCCTTCGCGATCCACTGATCGAGAGTTAGTTGGAAGTTGTCGATCCTTTTGCATTCACTTTCGTAGTAATCTTGCAAATCCAGTATATCTTCCTCGTCGCTCAGCAACGCGTGATAACTATTGTGAGCTGATTTGAAGGCCTCAACTGTTTCCCTGAATTCTTTAGCGATTGAGGACCTCTCCTCAAAGGACAGCGATTGTGACATACGTACAGTAATTGCATTAATTTTCTTGGTAATGTTACCCTTTTCAGCTCGTCTGCTTCTACGAAAACGGAGTAGACTTTCATTCCGAATACCTTCCAGATCGAGCGTAACATTCGGTTGAACTCGGCGACGAGCAGCGCGATCTTCCGTTGAACTCTGCTCTGCTGCGTTGACGTCTTCATCCATTGTACAGCAGTTTAAGATTAGAGCGAACAGCCTCAGGCTCCAGATGGTAAGGAAGATAGACGAAGAAACATTTTCGAACAATGTAGCTGACAAACTTGGACCAACTGAAACTACACACCGAAACTGCTTTATTAGGAATCTTCCGAACGCATCCGAGTACAACTACGTTGATTACAATGACTTGATGATTTTACAGACTTGTCGATTCGATTGAAATGTTGTTGAGATGATTGAGATGATTGAGATGATTGAGATGATTGAGATGGTTCGACTAGAAGAGAAAAAATTACAACACTGATAAGCGAAAGAGAACGGTAATAAAAAGGGAAGTGGCTAAACAAATGAACTTACAAATGTTTCCTAGCAGTAGCTTGAAATGAAAACTTGAACGCTGAGCTTTGACGGGTAGAATATTCTGGTTGACTTGACTGCGGATTAACAGAGACTAAACTGAAAGGTTGAGGCGCGAAACTCTAAAATATATGAGCCCACGTGAGCTAAAGTATGCTTCTATGCGTGACTAAGCACGGAATGTGGAAAAGCACGTTTGAATCTAACATGATGATGATGATGATGATGATGATAATAAGTTAAAAGCTTATATAGCGCATGGTTCATGACAGAATAATCGCATGCCCTTTACATGAATTAAAATACTAATAAAATTATCAATACCTATGAGCTAAAAATATATTGATTAAAATAGGTTGTAAGTTAACTTTAAATTTAAAAATACTTGTATTCAAAGTACCAATAAAATTGTCAATTCCTTGAGTTAAAAATATGCTAATTTAAAATAATAGGTTTTAAGTTGACTTTTAAAATTATTAACCATGGTGGCTTTCCTAATGAAAGAGGGAAGTGAGTTCCAAACGTGAGGAGCAGCCAAAGTAAAAGAACGGTCACCAAGTGTAGAGTAAGACTTATGTAAAAGAAAATTTAAAAGTAGTTCATTGCCAGATCACAAAGAATAGTTTGCACCAGTCTTAATGGAAATAAGATCAGTTATGTAGGACAGAGCTAAGTCACTTATGGCCTTGTACGTTAAAAGTGCTAATTTGAACCTGATCCTATAGGTAATAGGAAGCTAATGAAAGTTCCATCAATAGTGGGGTGATGTGACAGAATTTACTTTCAATATAAACTAATCTAGCAGCAGAGTTTTGAACCCTTTGAAGCTTGGCTAACTGATAATCGGGTAGACCATACAATAAGCTATTGCAGTAATCGATTCTGCACGTGATGTTAAATACTTTCTTATGCGTGTTATATTGTGTAACTGAAAAAATGGTGCACTGCAAAGATTGGTCACATGCTGGGACATGTCGAATGTATCATTGAACCAAGTACCCGGCAGATTCCTAACAGATCTGAACTTGGTTATAAATAATTATAAGTTTATTAAAGTCTCAAATCTTTCTAGCTGAGCACAGATGCTCTACTAATTGGGGAGAGTAAATCAAATCAACGTTAAATCAAATCAAATCAAATGTTGGTTTTTGGCGAGAGGGGAAAACCGGAGTACCCGGAGAAAAACCTCTCGGAGCAGAGTAAAGAACCAAGAAACTCAGACCACTTATGACGCTGAGTCCGGGAATTGAACCCAGGACACATTGGTAGAAGGGGAGCGTTCTCACCGCTACGCCAACCCTGCTCCCCCTATTTCTTCTTTGATGCTGTTTATGTCTTGAGGGGGAGGTGGTTGGTTTCTTGGGGGTGGGGGGGATGAAGTGGCCTTATAACATATTGTCCATTCTCTAGATTTTTCCATATCATTTTTTTTACTGGTGATGGGTCATTGATTTAATTCACAGTGATTTTAAGGTCACTTAAAAGGATTTCCTATGATTAAGGTATATGTCACACTTTGTGCACTTTCCATTCATCACAACAGGATGGTCAGAATGGTCAGCTTTAAATGGAAAGCTCAGCAAAGTGCCCAAACTTGCCCCTTTTGAAAATCATGCACACCATTTGGAAGGAATCTGAAGGACTGGTGTGCAACCAGCAATACAAATTAGTGCACTTTATAAACTGGCTGGTCTAGCTGACCACTTCTTGCAAATGGAAAGCACCCTTAAAGGAGACAGATCTTTAGCTTTAGCCCTAATCTAACCACCTTAGAAGACCTGAAGCTTAACTCTGTCATTGAAAGAACCAGTAAAATATAATAAAATAATCTGACAGGTTTGTTCTCTTTCTGTGTCAGCCCCTACTCAGGTGTGCATCAGTTTATTGTCAGAGCACGACGGTAAAGGTGACATTGTGGAGGCAGCCAGGGAATTTTGTAGAGAGGTCCAAACAAAAAATAGAGCAACAAAAGAAATGGAACCAGAATTTTTAACAGCCTACTGAAAGGTTAGTCAAGTATGTTAATGTTAAAGTTCTTATTGTACATTCTTGTCATTGTGAACAGCACCTTAAACTGATAGCAGTTTTTATTGCCACTTGTATAACGCTAATGAACGCTAACCCGACACCAGTCACTACAGTGACTATACCATACATCAAAGGAACTTCTGAGACCATTGCACGGATACTACAACCTTACAATATTCGTGTCGCTCACAGACTCAGACCACTTATGACGCTGAGTCCAACTTTATGGCAATTATTGACTAACGTTAAGGACAAAGACGAACCAAAGGACAGACAGGGAGCAGTTTACAAGATTGAATGCTGCGACTGTCAGGCCACTTATATCGGTGAGACTGGCAGAAATTTGAACGCAAGACTGACTGAACACAAACGAGCGACGAGAAATGGTGACATCAACAATAACATTGCTGAGCACCATTTACTGACAAACCACACAATCGACTGGGTCTCTGCTAAATACATTACCTACTGTACTAACTACCACCAAAGGATCGCACTGCAAAGTTGGTTTACTAACTTAGAACAGACACCACTGAACCGTTGTCAACAGCTTCCCACACCTTAAAATGACTTATTGATGATATCAACAAAAGACAAACAATAGACACACCGACTAATTTGACTAACAATACACCTACGAACATTTGACTAACAAAAGACGGATCGAAACGCACCAACCACGGTTTACAGTCTTCACAGCCAATAACATCACGGCTTAACTGACAGACAACCAATAATATCACGACTTCATTGACCAATCACATCTTCAATGACCAGAGTACTTATACCATCTCCTGACGTTACTCCAATCACTTGACTCTGATGATGACTTCCGCTCAGGTTGTCGAAACGTCAGTCAATGTCACCACAAACAGTCCTTCTCAGGACTACACTCACCTGGATGATCGTGCTTCACTTAGTTATGACTTGTATATATGTTGGCGAATGAAGGTACAACTGTAGACCTGTAGACCAACAACAACTGTAGGTCTTTTGGCTTGGCTATAACATTAATGCATCAGCACAGGTTTTAAATTACACTGTATGATGGATTAGAAACTATATTGGCAACTATTTCCTCTTAATGTTAGTAAAAGGGTGTTGTCCGGTTAAAAATTTCTATAGAAACTTGTAAGCTTTTGGCTTCCAGTTTAAACCCTGTAAAAACTAAGATGTAAAGGCATGAGATGAAAAATCTTCTCTATCTCCTCGTTGTTAGAAATGAGAGGTCTTCTTGAAAAGCAAGTCAAAAATTCAGTTACTTCAGAGAATCATGATTCCAAAGATTGTATTAAACCTTGCTTACCACAAGACATGTGGAAACCCCATCTCAATAGTCACTGCAGTCATCAAATCACAGACCTCTAAAGTGCACTTTGAGATATTAATTTATTGCATTTTTTCAGTGATCTGTCGTGTGGTCTTTCTTTAAACATTCAGTTCCTGGTGTTTGGATAGTTTTTCACTTCTTTTCTAAGTTTTGACAAACTACACTTAGTTCTCTATTTTATTTTCATATTTTCTTCTCCATATTCAGTTTGGGTAGTCTTTTTTCGTTTTTCACTCCTAAATTTTATTGTACTTGCATTGTTACATGTTACTTATGTTTAATAAATGAGCAGAAGTGTTTTATCAAGTTTAAAAGACGAGGCGCAGCTTAAATAGTTTTACTGTACATCTATCAATTCTTACTCTAAACTTTAGATTTTGGGTTATTTTGGCCTAGAAAATCAGATGTAAAATTTGACTGTCTTTATCAGATATAAAGACACTCATTAAAAATTAATTTCTTTTGTATTTCCTTTGTGAATTATTAAATAATGAGTTTTTTAAATAGTTATATTAAAGTACTTACTAAATACATAATTGTGTGATTTCTAATTGAATCACAGCTACTAGTGGCATACCAGACCCTGACCTTGCATTCAAGTTTGGTGATATGCAGATGATTATGGGATACTTACCATGGCAAACAAGACTGACAGAGTTTCTGTAAGTATCAAGTCTTTCATTTGGATGTGATTAAGTTAATTATTACATCAGTGTCATGAAAGTGAGAAACCATGAAGGCTGGAAATATTTCTGTCAAGTTAATCAGAGATTGTGTCTCTACAAATTAAAAGAAATAGGCTTCCAGCTTTCAGTAACAGAATTTGTTCTCATTTTGGTTGTGCGGTTAGGGCACTGTCCAGACTGTAATCCAGTTGTCCTGGGTTCTTTCTGTATCATTCTTCCTGAAAAGCCCTTGATGAGGAGAGGATAATTAAGTATATAATAATAATAATACCTTACAACTACACGCCAATTTAAGTGGGTACGACAAATTTCGCAGTTCTTACGTATTCATATATTCAGCTTATTGTTCTTGTTCTTAACATATTCATACCAAAGTTACTGATAGAAGATATAGTATCTTTCATGTAGGCGAGATAAATTTCTTTTGTTAAATTACAGCCATACAAATGTTATTTTGTTCCTTTTAAAAGCACGGTCCTTCTCATCAATTTTCTTGACTTACTCCAAATCTCCTGGCTTTCACTCATCATGAGGTTAGTGATGAAAAATATATCCTTATCTCTTGTTATCTTTGTTTTCAGGCCTTTGAGAACACACATTGACATCGACTACTCCACTTACATATCTTCTCTACGAAGATTTGGTTGTTGTCAACAAAGATTTGGGAAATGACGATAATTTTAAATGTCTGTAAAAATTAATAGATTAACAATAAAACTTTAATAGGCATATTTTTATTGACAATTTTGTAAAAATATATTTATGGGTATGATTTTTGGTTATTCTCTCACAAAATCATGGGGAACTTTAAGTTGTTATGGTTATCTGTGGTTTTAATAATTCAATAAAGACTACATGAATCAGGTTCAAGGTGCACTTTACCAAGGTTTATCTCTAAATGACATCAAGACTAGAGTGAATACTGGTACATCCATATGTATATTAATATATTATATTAAGCATACATTAAGCATACATTAAGCATACATTAACATACATAACATACATAACATACATAATGAAAACATCTTTAAAGGCAAGATTTGTTAGTGAAAAATCCTGTCTATTAATAAAATATTTAGTGAGCAAAAAGTTGTAGGGTTGGAACTGCCACTTAAAAAAAGGATGCGGGCTGGGTTTCAACTTGCAATTACTGTAACTATGATTTCTTGCTTTGTCGAGTCTCAATTGTCATGGGACCAGGCACACATTTCTTGAAACGCCCAAAAACGTTTCAGGCCCGAATAACTACTTTATATGCACTAGGTTCTTAGCCAGAAATTCGATTTCTAATATTTTTGATGATCTTTTAAGAAAGCATGCTATAAAATTGACAAATACAGCTGGCTAGTTTGCCCAAAAAGCTAGTACCAATTGATAGAAAATTGACATGAAAAATATGTCTTGGGCCTGAAACACTTTCCGGACTTTTGAGAAACGCTCTCCAGAACAGAAAATTAAGCAAAAACTCCAATGCCACACACTTCTCTTTAATTTTAATGATGATGATGATGATGATGGTGATGATGATGATTATTACATAATTATTTTTATGCATGCAAATATGATCAAAAGCGTGTTACAACAAATAAAATGCTAAAAAGTAGATAAAAGCTTGGCTAAAAACGTAAAATGCTATGAGAAAGTCACTATGTACATATGTATAAAATTCCACAATCTAAAAATTTGTCACATAATCATTAAAAGTAAACCTCAAAAGATGCATTTTGAACAAAGATTTAAACCTACTAATTTGCTTCCTTATGGATGTCCTCAGGTAGATTGTTCCACAGATTAAAAAGTGTGATCCCCAAAATCTTAATACTAGAATGTCTTAAAAGCAGTCCTATAAGTTTTATCCATCAGGTTTTTCTTTCCTTGTCAGTGAGGTTTGTAACATTTTAAACAAGTGACTTGTAAGAACGCTCAGCCAATTTTTTGAGCTCTGTCTGTAAAGCTAATGTGAAACCCAAGGGTGCTTTGGTATAGTTATGCGGTGCATACAGTTAGCTTGGGCAAATCCTAATGCAGGGCTGTCATTAAAGTTTTGGAGCAGGCGTAACATGAAATTTGCCACCCGTAACATCTAATCTTGCTGCGTTAACGTTGTTTATTATTTTACAAACCAAACATCACCTGTAACATCGATTGACATCAGTTGTTACAGGTGTTACACTCAGGTACACATGTAACTGTTTCCAAAGAAAGGTACTGGAGAAACTGAATTAATGCACAATTTTCCAACACTCTCAAGTCTCCTCTGGTAACCACCTGTTGATCAAAGATCCAGAAGACTCTATGTACATGTACAATGTCACAACCAAAGAACTACTTCATGTTCCAATTATTATACTAATGCACATCTCTAGTGCTTAAGTTTTTACAAAAGTTTTGCTCAGTAACTTCCTTACAGTGCAAAAATATCCACTGTCAACAAACAAGTCTGGTCTTCTATCCAGCCCAATAACGGTTTTTGGCTCTCCAGGACTGGAACCATAATTTAGAGAGTAAATTTTCCCTGCACTTAAAATAACTGACCATTAAGCCCCGGCTAAACGATCAAACATTTTCGTCCAACATTGTGTTTGCTCAACACAAGGATGGGTGGCTTAATGGACAAACAAAGTTCAAATGACCAAACACCAGACAAAGCGACTCCTCAGAACGATTTTTGCGTATTATCGCTGAAATTTCAACTCTATGTGGTTGAAATCAGTTGGTTGCTTGTTACTGTCTTATACCTGCCAAGTGTCATGCCTGCAGATTGAAAACCTCGATGTCATGCCTACTCACGCCTGTGTTCCAATTTCTCACGCCTAGTAGAAACGTTAGAGCCATTACAGCATTGACTGATACATTTTGAAAAATTTATTAATTATTTAAAGAAACTGAAACCAACGAGAGAAAATAAAAGTTCCTGTGAATGATCAACTTTCTCCGAATTCCATTTTTTTTTTAACACAGAAGTCTTCAGAACATCTTTGGATATCATCAGAGCCTTACGAAAAATCCTGGCACTCTTAGGAGAAAAATGTCGCCTATAAATTAAAAAAAGTTGGCAGGTATACCGTCTGTGTACGCTTTGTTGGTTGGGGTGGCTAAATGATCAAACATCTGTGCGTAACACAAAATGTTGGTTGAAGATGTTTGATCTAGATCAAGCATGGAAAGCCATTTCAATGCAAAGTTGAGAGAGGTGGCTAAATGGTCAAACATGTTCTACCAACATGATGTTGGATGAAAATGTTTGATCGTTTAGCCAGGGCTTTACTTTGCAGCAGCTTTGATGAAAATGTGCCCAGTGTGAATCATTAACATGACACTTGAAGTAGATGACAGTTTTCAGAAGTTAAGTTTTTAAAAGAGCAAACTTAGGCTTGGTTCAACAGATAAAAATTTTTATTTGCTTTCTAAATAGTTACAAGGTTGAAGTGCCCATAACCCCAAAATATTTTTTAGCCATCATCTGTTGCATGACCTAGGTAGTAACAGGCGTGGGTCTGTTCCTGATTTCACATCAAAAACTGATTTGCATCATGGTAAGTCTTTGTAAACATGCATGCGAAGAAGTTTGTGACGTCAAATGAGGAATAGACCCATGCCCCTTCTGACTTGGTCGAGCACCAAATGCTGCATAGTTTATTGTAAGTTTTGAAGCCCATAACTAAAAAACTCCAAACATGGAAATAAAGACTAAATGATTTTGGAATAGGCACAAAGTTCCATATTACCAGGAAAAAAACTTTTTTGGGGTTATGGGTACTTTAATTTTAATCATCGTGTGTCCATCTCTGTTGTATGCGCCTCTGTACGTATATCTGAAAATGTTGCTTCAGGTTTTAAAGCACTCAAGGCAAAGTTAACACTTGTGTCTTCAATCCAGCACCATTTGTTAAAAACAGGCAAGTAAAACATTCCTTTTACGTCCACAACATCTGGACCATCTAGAAATCAATGATAATGAAGCACTGTTAATAGAATATCACAGCAAAACTTCAAACAGCCTGAGGCCTACATTTAAGTTTTCCAACCCAACTTTTGTACGTAACTGACATAACATTTCGGAGAGACCATCTCCCAAAGAAAGGAAACATTGAAATTCTTCTTACAAAAACCACACTTTTGAAAATAAGCCTCACAACAACAACAACAACAACAACAACAACAACAAAACAAAAACAAAACAAAACAAAAAGAAAAAAATAGAAAAGGATCAACCTTTTAACACATGAAAGCAAGACTGCATGTGAAAATTTGTAAAAAAAAATTGAGTATTTTTTATGAGAAAAATTGTCACTTTGTTGCCATTAGTTTTATCAGTGGAGATTAAAGGTAAACTGTCCATTGTATAGGATTCAAAAGCTTCAGAATCACATGACTGTAGCCAATTTAACATGGCAATCAGCCATTATTTTGAGGGCTATGAAGTAAACAAAAATGAGCAGGAGACCTTAATGAGCATTTAAAATGGTGAGTCGTTATAAAGGCCATAAAGGTTGGATGCAAATGTTTTCTTACTTGTGAAATGAAACAATAGATTATGTTTGTCATGTTAATCAGTAGAGATCTGTATAAAAGTTAGTGCATACTAATTAGCTGAACAGGACTCTTATGAAAGTTAAGGGGGAACTAACTTAACAACAAAATTAGCTAACATTGTTGCTATGGAAAGTTCCCAACCCTCATATCTTGGAAACCCTAACTTGCACAGGCAAGCTGTCTGGTTATGTTTTTTCAATCAAAAAGGTTTACAAGATTTTCGAGTCACAACCATATTTGGTAAGTCATGTGACCAGAAAAGAAAAAGGCCTAAAACTCGAGTGGCGTACACTTCTAGATATCGAAAATGGTACCAGTGGTTAACACTTGCAAAGGTGCAAAACTCTACGTATCGATTTTTGGAAATTCGTGTTCTTGTGAGATTTATGACGTCATAAGCACGGAAATTCATACCATTTCGTCATTATCATTGCAGTTATGTACGTTACAAACAATTGCTTATGTAGGCTTGTAAAGAAGGCAAGAATATCTCCGATTGGCAAAAAAAATCGGAACTTCACAAAATTTTCTCCAAGTTTTAGGGATTTTTCTCTCTAAAGCATGGTTGGGGCCTGGGGCAAATTTCGCATGTGCAATAACAATTTAAGAATTTTACATGTTCACATCTTCGCACGTTTCACCAATATAGTGGCAAAAACACCGAAAAACTGTGTTTTACAAATACAATCTGTAAAAATCCCTTGGCAACAATGCTAAGTCTGTAGTTAAGTTAGTCCCCCATTACTGATTTGTATTGGGGTTTAGAGAGGTATACATGTGACACAAATACTACTCGTAGATTGGTCGTTAGTCTTATGAATTATTAATGAATTTTACAAAGGGCATAAAAAAATTGTCAAGAGAGGCATTTTTCTGTCTGTATCAGTACCATTTCAGGTGACACAAATAGATTCACTTAAATTAATGTGAGGAAAAAGGCAGTCTGTGAAATGGCTACATCTAGTCTACTAACACATATGTTCCAACCCCCACCACCCCCACCCCCACCGCCACCCCCACCCCCACCCCCACCCCCTTCAACCTTAGTAACAGGGAACAAAACATACTCTCAGATATGAGCTCACTCAGCTCCTCGACTGTAACAAACTTATTCCAGTCATGAGTTCCAGGTGTCACTAGTCTAAGCATGTACTCTGCTCCTACAATGGCTGCAGCATAAGACAAAGCTGTTCTGTTGATCGTGGTTATTACCAATGAACCTCCTGGCTGCAATAAAAATTTAATATAGGAATTGACAGAAAAATGTTTGCAATAAAACTAGATTAAGGATGAAACTGTGGAAGAATTGTTTTTAATAGTGAGGATTTAAAATGTGACCTTTTGGGATCACAGAGGATTTTCTTTGTAATTCAGTATGGTCTTGTTTTACAAGGGTTTAAAATAATATTCAATTTTCTTTAATGCCCAGTAAGTAGTTATTTGGCCAAAATGACAGAATAACAGAAAAGAGTTGCACTGGCTCTCAGAACTTTTTTTGTTACTATTAAATATGGTTTGTGCATGGATGTACAAAAAGTGTTTATTTACAGTATGTGCTCTCTCCTTAATTAGTCTAAAACACCTGTTTATGCAACTGAGTACTATGGTTATCAGGCATACACAATAAACTTTCCATTTTTTGGTTTATTTTACTTCTGTCACCTGACTCAACTAGCCTTTGCTACCTTCAGGTGGGTACTTTTTATCTGTATCTGTCAGTATCCAACCTATGTATCTTTTTTATATTAAATGGAAAATACAACAACACTGAAGAAAATACATATACTGTAAAAAAAAACAGATGACTAAGAGGGTACAGTGTAAGGAAGGGCTTTTTAACCCACCTTAACCAGCCTGGAACTAGCAGAAATAAAAGTGTCTTTATCTGTTACATGTTCAATGACTTCAGATGCAACAACACAATCAAAGGCCTCTGCTTCCTCGTCAGCAAGTTCCTCTACTGTTGTGCACTTGTATCGCACTCTCTTGGCCACCAGTGGATCATGGGATGCATGTCTTAAGGCAGCATGCATGTTACGAGAAGATGCATCGACTCCTGTCACTTCTGCACCTAGTCTTGCAAGTGGCTGTGAAATGAAACATTTGGAAAGACTTTCAATGGCCTACATGTGCTAAAAAAAAAGGCAAAAACAAATAAACTAATACAACCTGGCCCAGAAGACTGCATTACCTCAGAAAGAATACCACCACCACATCCAACATCTAGTACTCTGAAACCGCTAAGAGGTTTTGAAGGGGTGGTAGATTGCATATGAAGATGATCAAGAGATTTCTTAATAAAAGAAACTCTTAGTTTATTCATAGAATGAAGAGCAGCAAACTCGCCATTTAGGTTCCACCAATCACTTGTTGGCCTGCTCAGCTTCTGAACTTCTTCCTCATCAACTGTACTCTTGAGAAAAAAATACGGTTAGTGACTGTTTCTTAACAAATCATGAAACAAATATTACTTCAATGTATTTTGATTCATGTATATTTTGGTGCAAAAGAGAAACAATCATTTTTACTCTTTTTTCTTTTAATTGAAGGTA
>JAEMWC010000410.1:215000-245000 GCA_016490735.1 Pachyseris speciosa
ACTCAGAACGCCATAGAAAAGCAAGAGACCACACTAAGAGCATAGTAAGTGATCTTTATCATCTGGAGTAGTATAGTGTTTGGGGGTGCTAGCACAGTTTCTACATGATGGCTGCCAAGGTCAAGATCATCTCTTTAAGTACCCTGCGATGTGAAAAACACTTAAAGACATGTCGCTTTAGGTTATTATGGAGAATAAAGAAAGAAGTCTCCGGGCCTTGGAAAAGCCCAATCGAATCAGATCAGGTAGCCAGATGGTAAATGATCTGAGTGAAAATAATTGTAATTCAGATATTCACGAATATTTGATTGAAATAGAAAATTGTATAACATGTCCTTTTTGTGATCTGAAAATAGCAGAACATAGTGTTAAAAAAGAGGAACCGTGTTGTGATAATCAGAAAATGTTTAACGATGATGGTGAAAATGTTTGCCTAAATTGTGGTTCAGTCCACGGCTATGACTATTGTAAAGAGTACGTTGACTTTCATAATAATATGTATAAAATAAAGCGAAAATCTGTATATCATAGGAAGTATCATATTGAAAATGTGATAAATGGTGTGTGTAGAAAGAATGGATTTCAAATTTCTGTAAAAGATAAGGATAAAATATTGAAAATATTCGAAGAGATAGACAAAGTGCTTCCTTTGGTGAATAAGAATCGTAAAAGGATGATAAGTACGAAATTTATGCTTAAGCGAATATTTTTAATGCTTGATCTTCCATTTGATGAAATAATAGTTACTAGATCAAAAAAGACGCTTGGAGTTTATGATCAATATTGGGTTGAGATTCTATTGTTGAGATTTGATAAGATTATTCGTATTATCAAGCAGTGAATTTTTCATCATATTTCTGTAGGTACTTATCAATAATTGGACTATTGTCAGTCACATAATCATCGATATTCTTCATTGAGATTTGTATACTTGAAGCATCAAAATCACCACTTCTCAACTTGTCTTTTATTGAATTGAGTAGATGTTGATAGCTTTGATAAGCATATGTGCAATTCTGGATTTTCAAATCTAGGTTTTTATGCTTCATCCACCCTTGTATCAAAAGTGCTGCTGTACTGATGGCTACCAAACTAACACCACCTGTTGCAATGCTTGTGGCGAGACCTCCAGTTGCAAAGATGATAGACAATGAGTTCCCAAGTAATTTCCATTTTTTGAACCGTTTAACCGCCTGTTTATGAGCCCAACACTTTCTGTGATATGTTCGGTAATAGGCTTTTAATTCATTTACCTGATCTTCTGTTAATTCATCTGAAATATGGTTCCAGTTGAATATGCTTTTTCGCTCTTTCATACATATATTTTATATAACTATTCTCTTGAATATGCAATAAAGTATTCCAGAGATCTGACCACATAATGGAGATCTTTTTATCCATCTTGGTGTGACCTTTTTGGGCATGACATATGTGTACCCTCGGTCTAATGAATAACGGTTATAAAATCTTCCAAAAGCATCATGCAAAATGCTGTGTGAGTGCATTATGTGCAACGGACTGAATATTGTTTCCAAGAAATGTGTCAAGCACCCATTTCCAGGACCAATAAGCCCAATATCCCTGTGAGTGTGTAAAATATTGCTTATCGAAATTTTTACATTAAAATGCTTGTGATACAGATATTGGTATACCAAAGCTGATTTTAAAATTACATCATCGACTTGAATAAATTGTTGTTTAGTTTCATCAAAAAAGAATTTAACATATTTGATTGCGTCTTCTATCATATATTATATCGTTGCATTAAAACGCTATGATGATCCAAAATTGTTTTTTCATCTAACATGAAATCCAAGTACACACAGAAAAAAATAACACTACCGTCAAGAGGTGCGATAGAGCTAGGATCCAAATCACCAAAAGTCATTTGCTGACTACCACTTCTATTGGCAGCTGTAAAACTTCCAATATGTTTTTTATTCCAATAGATTTTACTTGTGTTTGTTTTTGGAGAAGATAAATTATCCCAGTGAACAGACAAGCAGTGCCAAACATTAATCTGCCCCAAGTCATTTGAGGAATAATCTGATATCTTTCTGAAACTTTGTATAGATGCTGCTGGACCGAAATACACACAATTTGATTGATCAACACCACTTATAACTAAATTTGAACCATTGTAATAGCTGACAAACTTGTCATAACCTCCATTATCATGGCCAAAAAGACCATTTTTCCATGGACTTCCACCTGTATTTGAATTTAATTTATAAACAATGAAGATATTGACAGCATTATTATTTAAATTGATTTGACTTATCATTCTCTGTGATCCATCAAACTTTAAAAAATAACGTCCATTATGTTTCTCAGCTTTGGTACAAAAGTGGGTCTTAAATTTAAAGTTGATTGAGTTGCATTATTTTCTTCATTTGAGAGATCATATAATGTTTCAACTTTTCTGTTTGCATTAATATCCAGAAAATTATTATTTGCTCTGTCGATTTGATAAACGCATTTTGAGTATAATCTGATGAATTCAGAAACCCACAAATCCAAAAAACTATCTCTGACAATATCTGAAACTTGTGATTTGATTACAACATGATCAGAATCATTGCCTGCTTTTACATTAGTCAAATGTTTGTTTCCAAGATCATAGTTCCCATCTTGTGTTAATGTAAAACCAATTCCTTTATCACCTTTATCACCTTTAGGACCAATTGCACCAGTATCGCCTTTATCACCTTTTGGGCCTCTTTCACCAGTTCTTGTATTATCTTGATTTTGTGGAGAATTAAAAACTCCCATTATAATATTAATTTAGATTAATTCATGACCACTTCAAGTGTGAATGCTGTATCAAATGCTCCACTATTGGGATGTGAATAGTCAATTATAAAATAGCCTCTCGATAATGATTTGTTGATATTGACCGTTGTGATGTTTCTACTTGAAGAAGATTGTCTGTGTTCATAAATAGTTGCTGGTAATGGCAAATGCCCACCACCTTCAGCTTTTGTCTTGAAGTAGAATATTCCGGGTTTTGTTCCTTGTATGATATACATTTTCTTAATATAAAAGTTATTGTTATGAATGACTAAAAAATCAGAGCCATTTATCAATACAGGCTTTAAAACATTCTTATTATGTTCTTGTTTGGCTTTAACAGAGCAATTTAAATATTGTATTTGACCAATAATTCCATTCCCATTCAAATCTAGATCACCTCCTAATTTCGGCCTGTAAAGAGCAAATCCACCCAAATCGAAAGCCGTTTCCATGGTTACACCTGTAACGCTTGAACGAAATAGATTCAAACTATTATTATGAATTCTATAGCCATTCAGATTTAAATCACCACCAAGTTTAGCCTCTTTTATCAAATATGTGTTCATATTAATATTATTTAGCATTTTCAATTCACCATTGTCTCCACCAAACAACCAATTTTCATTTTCTTTCACATCAAAACCATTCAAATCTAAATCAGTTTGTAATTGTATTCTTTCATTCACAATTTTATAAGCTTCTGTGAAGTCGTAAACACTTGATGGTACGTCTACAGCTTCAAAATCAATACCATATGCAACACAATGAACTTTGTACTTATTTGGATAAGTTGGGTTAGCATTAATATGAATCGTACAATATAAATATTCAGGTGGTGAACTTACTGAAGGTTTTTCAATCCATAATAAATATCTTGAATGATCTTCATTTCTGTTGTCAAATTTTCTCCCTACAGTTTTATGAATTGTAATTCCACCAGTTGCATTGAATGTTACACTACTAAGACTCATTCCTTCATAATCAGGAAATAGCCATTCAAGAATGAAAGTGTATTTTCCATCTTTTATTGTATACATATTAAATCCAATTCTAGCTCTGTAAATATGATTAGCTTCTTTATTCAAGTCTATATCAATGACCTTTTTTGAAATCAAATGTGGTGACCGAGGTAAATTGACATATCCATTAACTGTCAAGCCATATTCAGTACTAACTTCATCAATGTCATTCATCAAATATTTGAAAGCATTCTTTGGATGAGAGGCAGATGAAATATGACTTTTTTCTAATTGATCTAAATTTACGGCATCGGTTTTATTTGTTCCTTCTTTTAAGTTAATGATTTTATGCCCTCCAAGTTTTAAGTCTGCTGCCATCGCATTTGTTCCATTCAATAATAAAGTGTTTGCTCTGATGGTTTGTGAAGCTCGATTTAAAACTCTGAAGTTCACTGCATCAGTTTCATTCACCACGTCCGCTAAATTTGTTATTTTATTATTATTCATGTCAATATAGTCTGAAGTATGGATCTGGCCAACATTCTCCAAGTGTTTGTTTAAAAAATCATAACTTCCATCAGATGTAAATCCAATTATATCTTTAGTTTTATCATCTACATAAAACTTATTGGCAGCATCTGTGTTAGCAGTTGGTGTTGCACAGTTGATCACTTTGTTACCAGCCAGATTTAAATTAGCAGTCATTTCTTGTGTTCCATCTCGAAGTAGAGTTTGACCGATACTGCTTTTTGATACGAGATTAGTGTCAATATATGATTTATTCACAAGATCTGCTGGTTGGTTTCCTATCCCATGACCTGTAATAATAAACCCCCCAAAATCCTGATTGCCGGTCATTATAACACTTCCATCTTTTTTAAGAAATTGAGAAACATCAATACCAGCAATTTCAGCATCAACATACTTTTTGTTTACAGCATCTTGTGGGTTTGAGGGGTTATCCTGCAGGTTGAGAATTTTGTTTAGTTTCATGTCAATATTACTACCAAACGCAACATGGCCGTTTTCAATTTCATAAGCTGGGTCATGGAGAAAGTAAGACAAATTGGTATGATAGCCATAGGCCCCATAAACGATGATATGTGTTTTGGTGTTAGACGCAGGAGCTGTGCTGGAAAGGTCCACCTGTATTGCCGCTTGCCCACCACTGGTTTTTTCGATTCGGAAAAGCTTCTTCATATAACCATCAACGTGTGGAGTTTGGGGAAAAGGTTTTTGAAATGGCTGTCCCGCATCTCGTATATTTACAGTTGGAATGAATAAATCAATTGTTGCACTTCTTGGGTCTGATGGTGAGTAAAACTCAGTAACAAATGTGTACCGTCCATTACTCAATGATGAAACATCAAAACGAATTTTGGATGTAAAGTTACCACTATGTGAAATGATAAAAGACAATGAGGACTTATTTATGTGGTATGGTGATCTATCAAAATTCTCAATTTGAAGGTTTGTTGCATCACTGACTGCAGAAGACTTGGATATGTCTTTTAACAGAAAAGCGAATGGGTTGCGTTGAGTACCAGATGCTGAAAGAACAAGGTCGTCAACATACTTTTTGTTGGCAGAATCTTTATCAGAGTTTGGAGATCCAACATTTGTTATTTTATTGTCACCCATGTCATGATCACCAGTCATTGCAACAGTTCCATCTTTTTTAAGAAATGGAGAAACATCAATACCAGCAATTTCGGTATCAACATACCCCTTTGTGGCTGAATCATTGTTTGCTGTTGGCGCTGCTACATTAGTCAATTTGTTACCTCCAAGATTCAAATCAGAAGTCATTGCAACGCTTCCATCTTTTTTCACAAAGTTATTATTGAGATATGTTGTACTCACTTTACCTCTTACGCCATCATCAACGTATTTTTTAGTTGCACAGTCTTGTGGAAGTATAGGGCGTGCAACATTGACTATTCTATGAAAACTCATTTTAACCTCATTATTAAATACAATTCTTCCTTCTTCTATTTCAAAAGCTGGGTCGTGAATATGTGATAAAATGATATTAGAAAATCCATAAACACCATAAACTATGACATGATGTTTGGCATTATTTGATAAATATGGTGAGATCAACAATAACTCCATTGATGTGGAACCATGACTTGTTTTTTCAAGGAAGAATATTCTTTTGAGATAACCATCAACAAGATGAGTCTTTGGAAATGCTCTTTTTATTGAATCCTTTCTTTCAATTAAATTTGATGACAAAACATCATCATCAACTGTTGCATTATTTGGGTTACCATCAGTATAAAACTCAACAACTAAAGTGTACTTTGAAACTTCCAATTGTGTCAGATCAAAACGAAGAACAGTTGTAAGACCAGCAGAAGGAATCACAAAAGACAATGATTTTTTATTGATATTGTATGGGCTTTTATCATAGTCTTCTAATTGTAGATTATTCGCATTTCTAAGAATAGTTGTTTTTGATATATCTTCAAGAAGAAATTTAAATGGATTAACACGTGTTCCTTCAATTGATAAAACAGCATCGTTTACGTATCTCATATTAACAGCATCTTTGTTAGAAGTTGGGTCTGCTACATTACTAATTTTTTTGTTTTCAATGTCATAATTACCATCTTGTGTTAATTTGAATCCATCACCTTTGGGACCAACAGCTCCAGTAGCTCCTTGTGGACCAATTGCACCTGTATTACCTTTTGGGCCTCTATCACCTTTATCACCTTTGGGACCAATTGGACCAGCTGGACCTCTTTCACCAGTTCCAGTTTTTGTTTTATCTTGATTTTGTGGAGAATTAAAAACTCCCATATAATATTAGATTAGATAACACAGAAAGTTTGTTCTATCAATTACCATTGTTGTCATTGTTGCCATTGTTGTCTTTGTTGCCATTGTTGTCATTGTTGCCATTGTTGTCTTTTTTACCTTTTGTAGGAATCATTTCATATGTATCTGGATTTGGATTGTATGTTGCCATATAATATTAGATTAGATTAAACTGCACCATAAAAATTTCTCTTGATTGTCTTCATTGGCTTGTCAACATAACAGAAGGAATATGGTTTCTTGGTTGCTTCAATGTATTTCTTCTTGTCTATTCCAAGTTCTTGTGCAATCAAGTTCCTTTCTCTTGAGGATGGGAAATCATAAATGCAGAAGTGACTGCAATTGAGTCTGATTGATTTTGGACAGCCATAGAATGATTGTGTGAGATATATGACTGAACAGTTCTTGTGTCTCCCCTGAATGAAATAGCTGATTATCTGATCTTGTTTCTTGTCAGTCACGAAATCATAAAAAACAACCAATCGCTGCAAATCTGTGTCTTTTATTTGTTCAACTGGCAATATCTCTTCTTGACTGCAAACCAAGGCAGGATATCCAATGTGACTGCTTATTTCATCCATTACTTTCCGAAGATATTTGTACTTGTCTTGATCCAAATTTTTTGCATAAAGATGTATCTGATCATAATAGACTAACGGTTCCATAATCAAATGCATGAATAATGTTGTCTTTCCAGATCCAGAATTACCAGCCAATAACATTCTAAATGTATCTTTTGGCATATACGGATACAACTGTCTGAATGAATTATTTGAATTCTGAATGATATCATAATTTGGAATTTCCATATGTTAATAGTTTAGATTAGTCTAACACAATTGTATATGGATATAGAACGTATGAAAAGGCTTCTTAAAAGTGGAATTGAAGCTGGAAACAAAACAAGAGAAGTTCGTGAGGTTATCAAGACTTATGAAAACAGAAAACAGGATGCTTATGATACAACATCAGAATTACTGAAACCCTCTATTGATGTCCAGAAGAGTGTGAAAGAAAGTGTAGACAAAAAACAGGATGAAGTTATTGAACAGTTGAAACAAAATCAACTGGCTTTAACACAAGGACTTGATGATGTTGTGGAATCTAATCGTAGAGCAATTGCAATGGATACAGAACTTCCTAAAGCCATTGAAGCACCAGAAGATAAGGATGGGAAACCCACCATATTAGCGATCGATAACAATTTCAAATAAGATGACAGAATTATATTAAAAAATAACAATCTTTTGAAACCAAACGATTTAACTCAAGTCAGCCCACAAAAACTTCTTGAAGAAAAGAAAAAAGCTGCAGATATCGCCAAAATGCTAGGACCTAGAAAAGCACATGCAAAAACATCAGAAGATAAACGATCTTATGATCAAGAATTGAAAACTTTGAAGAAATACAGAGAAACGATTGTAGATGTATTAGCTTCTTACAAATACAAAACAGGGCAAGGAATGAAAATTGGAGCAGGTGTTATTCATTATAATAATATTGGAGACTTGCTTTCACGATTGCAATTACTTGGTGGGTCCCTATTTGCTGGTAACAACAGTGCTGGTGTAAGAAATGAGTTTGTGAAGATATTACACATATTAAACAGAATGGGCGTCATTGGAATCAAAGAGCTCAATAAAATAATGATGAAATATCTAATGTAAAAGTATATGACAGAAATTTCATTACGATTCAACAGTAAAAACAGAGACAAAATTGGTGTTAGTAAGAGTCATGATTTTGAAAAAAGATTCAATACACCTCTTAAATTAACGAATGATTTGAAATATGAAATGGCAGTGAATGTTATCAATATGACATACAGTTGGTACAATATCAGAGATATTTTTGAAAATAATCAAATGAAATACAGCTATGACAAAGGTGTAAACTGGGAAACAATAACATTCGTTGACGGGATGTATTCATACGACGATATCAATAGTTACATTCATGAGTATATGGGTAAAAATAGCCATGTACAGAATCCATCTGAAACAGACAAATCAAAATTCCTGTATGGTATAACATGTATTTCGTTTTGTCAACATATCGCATTTTGATTGAACTTGATGAAAACTATCGAGTGGATCTGAGAAATCTTGATTTCAGAAAACTTATCGGTTTCGATTCAAAATTAGTTTCAGCCACAGAATATGGAACACATCTACCTGATAATACAAGAGGAGTAGATGAAATTTATATCAATTGTGATATGGTGATAGATAGCATTGTTGATGGCAATAGCACAAATACAATCGCAGTTATACCAGTCACAGATCTCGTTAGAAGTTTACCTTTCACTTACAAACCTCGTTTTCTTTCATGGAATCCTGTCTCAACACATACAATCAGCTCAATACGCTTTTATGTCACAGACTCTTCTAGAGCTCCAGTCGATTTAAACGGGATAGATTGGTATATTGAGTTATTCTTGAGAGGGACAGAATTATAAAACCTAATAGTATATGAAACGGTTTGAGTTTAAAAAATATGAACAACATGGTGAAGGTATTGTGACTGATGTGATCAAAACAGTTGGGAAAAAAGCAGCAACAACAATTGGTGAACACGCTGGCAAAAAAGCTGGTGACAAAATCATAGAACTTTTGAAAAAGAGAAAAAGTGGAACTGAGAGTGTGAACCAGACTGGTGGTTTAATCAAAAGAAAGAGAGGCCGACCTCGTAAAATAAAATAACTTTCATCTAACACAATAATATATGTCAAACTATCGTGACTCAAAACATATCGAGCGATATGAAGATGTGGTGTTCGAACTAGAGACAGCACTTATTACTGTAGTAGCAAACGGTGATCATCAGAGGAAAACAGGTTACCGTTTCGTTGTTGATAACAGTGGAGAGACTACACCATTTGACTGGTATAATGCCCGTTTGAATGTTATTTTCATTGTAAAAAAGCTTGCAGATGGAGCTGACATTGCTGCTGCAGATCGAAATGGTATTGTTAATTCAGTTCACGCTCTTATTAACACCATTAATGTAAAAATGAATGGTCTTGATGTTTATGAATGCCGAGATGCAAACCAAGCCACAAATATTAAGTCATTGCTTGAGTATTCACAGGGTTATGCTGTAAGTTAGGGAACCAATGAGTTCTTCTATCTTGACACCAGCAGAGGTGCTGGAAACAGAGTGGCACAAGCTACTTATAACGTTGGATTTACAAAAAGAAAGAATCTGTTGAATGATGCAAATGGTTCTGTAAATGCAGAAATTGCATTGAACAGATACGGTTTCTTCAAGAGCTTTTGGGATGAACTTATGCCTAACTCAAAAATAGAGTTGAACCTGACACTTGAAAGTGATGACAATTTAATTTGGCAGGCTTCTGATGAATGTCGTGTGGTACTAACTAAATTCCAGCTAATTGTTCCTCGTATTGTTTTCAATTCTGCGGGAAAGTCTTTGTACATGAGCAAGTATCTTGACAACAGAAAGTGGACTTACATGAGAGAAATGGTTGAGAGAGGCAATTCAACAAGACAGCAGACAGCCAATTTCCGTATTTCCACAGGAATAAACAAACCTAGGCATGTCTTTGTATTCATCATCAATGATGCTAATGATTCGTCTCAGACAGCCAATAAATTTCTCTATAACACCTTTTCAGTTGCAAATAACCAAACTTTGACTGATTGTTATCTTGAGGTTGGCAATGGTAATGATTATCCAGAGGTTCATTATAAACCATCAACAGAACCAACAAGAGTATTTAGAGATGTTTTGAAATATGTTCAAGCTGTAAATGATTTCAGTGAAAGTACCCTTCTTAACAGGGGCAATTTCGGTACAATATTCCCTTTCATTTATTTTGATCTGACAAAACAGAAACAGGATATCAAAGATGGAATGACAAAACTGACTTTCAAATACACTTTGAGCGGGGCAACAAATGCTGATTATAGTGTGTATGCACTGGTCCTCTATGAGCAGGATATTGAGATGAGAAAGACTGATGGAAAATTAATTCTGAGATCAATGTAAATTAAATAATTAAATAAATTAATTAAATGAATTAAATAAATAATTAATTAAATTAAATGATTGTTTGTATTAAATACAATTTAGTATAAACATATATTATATGACTACTTATCATCCACATGGTGTGAGACTATCAAAAAGTCAGAAACAAAAGCTAGCAAAAGCTTATGCAACAAATTCACCTGTAACAATAAGGTTATCGCATAATGAATTAACAGGTAATGATCAACTAATGTTGACTAAGACACAAATCAACAAACTGATTAAATCAAGTAGATCAGGAAAAGGTTCAGACATCAAGATATCAAAAAATCAAATCAGAAAAGCTGTTGTAGAAGGAGGTTCTCTTTGGTCCAGTCTTTTTTCACTTGGAACAAGACTATTGCCTTATGCAGGTAAAGCAGTAGCTAAAGCGGCTCCAGCATTGGCTACTGGTGCTCTGTCTTCATTAGCAAGTCTCGGTGTTGATAAACTATTTGGGAAGAAACAAAGTGGAGGATTTCTTATTCCTAATGCCAATTTATCCCAATTATTGAATGTAGGAAATTTATTGAATACGAGACAAATGGCAGATATTATTCAAAAAATGCAGTATGGTGGAGACGTTGTTATCAAACCAACAAAAGCACAGACTGGAAAGGGTATTGGAACAATACTCGCCAGTATTGGAATTCCTTTGGCTATAGAAGCAATTAGAAAATTAACTGGAAAAGGATTGCATGTTGAAAGCAGCCGTCCTAGACGGTCATTAGATGTTCATGTTCCAATCGGTTATGGAATGAAAAAAAAAAAAGACAAAGGGAAATGGACTTCTACTAGGCAAAAACAGTCCATTCAATTCAATCCCCATACTAGGAACCATTTTGTAAACAAACCCTTATCCAACTTTGATTTAATCAATTGGGTTAAACAACTTGGAATAAAACATTTTAGAGGAGTATTTTCAAGAGACAATCTACCAAACCTGATGAGAAACAATGAATGTGGAATGGTCAATCTCGGCAGTCAGATTGGACCTGGTACTCACTGGGTATGTTATCGAATTGGTGATAGATACTGTGAATACTTTGACTCATTTGGTTTAATGATGCCAACAGAAGTACAGAAATACATGACAACAAGTGGGAAACCCCTTGAATACTCTGGTGATGAGATACAAGAAAGGGATTCAGTATTATGTGGATATTGGTGTCTTTACTATCTTCTTGAAAGGCAGAATGGGACATCTATTCTGAATACAATCCACAATGCCGATTTTGATCCAGCAGACCCTAGAGTCAACCATAGGTTCATCATAAATTATTTAAAAAATATGTAAATCACATGTATGAAGTTAGTTCCAGTGAAAGTCGGGTTGAATGATTTTCAGAGGTCAATGATCGATCTCGCTGATTTCAACAACGAAATAATATTCATCAAATTGACTCCCTTTCAAATGATTTGTGGTGATCACACATTGTTTGTCAGCAGTTTGACGAAAGAATTGATGAAATACAAAGTCATGAACAATGAAGAGTTTCACATCAAGTTATTCCCATCGAGTTTATGTAATGTAATAATATATGGATTGCACTTGTGGTCTTGACAAAGACAAGAAAAATGCTCGATGAAAGAATGTGCAAAGAGAAAGCAAGTCAGATTCTGGGGATTGAATAAGGTTGACTCACGTATTCTTGAATCTGCATCACCGAGAGATCTCGACAAGAGAAGACAGAAGCTGATATCTGAAAGAATCAAGATGAATGCCGCACTGAAGAAACTCAAGAATGAGATACAGTTCAGTAAAGACAAAATCAGAAATGAACAGATAAGGAAAGAAGCAGCAGAGATTATGGAAAAAAGAAAAGATATAAATACCAAACTTGCAAAAGTTAACAAAGAATTGGAAAAGAACATCAAAGGTGGAAACTTATCCAACTTATATGTATAATGGTGAAATCATATTGTGTGAAACAGAAGAAAGTCACTGAATGTGTGCCAGGAAGTGAGAGATATCAGAAGACTAAAAATGGTCGAACTGTGATGAAATGTACTTGTGCTGAATGTGGAATCACAAAGACTAAATTTGTCAGAAATCGGGGAAACTAATTAGCCCGTCTGAAGGGGCGAGCATACTAGATTCAGCCGCAGATATGGCACTAACAGGATTCTTGGAACATCTACTTGAAATGCAACAGTTCAGTAAATGGAATAAAGGTTATCGGTATGTTCTTATGGTTATTGATGTCTTCAGCAAATATGGTTGGATTGTCCCATTGAAGGATAAGAAAGGTGAATCTGTCACTGAAGCATTCAAATCAATATTCAAGGAAGGCAGAAAACCACAGTATTTATGGGTCGACAAGGGAAAAGAGTTTTAAACAAACACTTGAAGGACTTGCTAGAGAAACATAGTGTACAGATGTACTCAACTGAGAATGAAGAGAAGTCATCAGTAGTTGAAAGATGGAATAAGACAATGAAGTCCAAAATGTGGAAGCAGTTCACTGTTCAAGGCAATACACAGTATTTAGACATGTTACCAGAATTAGTGAAACAGTATAATAATACCAAACATTCAAGCACAAAGATGACACCCGTTGAAGCATCTGATAAGAGGAATGAAGGAAATTACCAAGCGGGTAATCATTGTGCAAATCATGCAACTCCTGGGGGTATTCCAGATCAACTTCCAGAATCAAACCCTTATTGCTGTCTTCTCTATACTTTGCCAGGTTGAGATTATTCATTTTATTCTCAGTCATCCATTTGAATCCACCAGTTGGGAGGTATTGGCTCATTGCCCATCCGTATAGATTGTTTGCATCAAGATACATGATGTACTTTGAGGGCGCCTTCTCATCATACTTCTTCATGTATTTATTATTAGCTTTACCGTAACGATTGGCAATATAGCTGATACCACCTCGCATACCCTTTTCAATGAACTGGAACATATCAATGTCAGTCATCAATTCCAGTTTGATATCAGTCATCTTCAGCATAGCATCCCATGACAAACCAGGAGATGTGAAGTAGTGACACGGATCCAGTTTGTAGTACTCGAGACATGTTCTTCTGAAGTTCTCAAATACATCAGCCAACAGGAGTACGTCTGTTTTGAGGTACAGATCATGATACTCACCCATATTGTTTAAGGAGAATGTATTCCAAACAGTCTGAGCATTTGCATAGTCTTCATCTGATATATGCGTATCACTCAGTATGCTGTAGAATTCTTCTTTTGAGGGCAGCTTCTGATTGAATTTATCGAAACTATCCATGTAGTCGTAAGGATAAACACCTTTCTGTGCCATCAGATTAAGATCCTTTCCCTTGAACTCTTGTGAGGTGTATTTTAAGGCTTCTTTTGGTAGATTGCCTACAAGTTTTTCCAAACTAGAGCTCATGAACTGGAAACTATCAAGAAATGTTAGGTGATTGCCAAGCATGAAAGCCATATACTTCTCCATATTATTGGGTATGGCATTGATTGTCATCTGGCACTTCTCACCTTTCTTATTTGTGAAGGTGTGTTTCTTGACAATGGCTCCAATCTCTTGCATAATAAAATGACTATCATAACCTCTTAGATTGTGAAATATAACAGGTATCTTTATTTCTTCTGGGTTGACTCTAAGTTTCAGGTTACATTCTTGATGAGCTGATCCTCTATACTGGCCAGTAATATGACAGTGATCTCGAACTCGAATATCTTTGTCAGTGTATTTTTTATCACAAATGTGACATTCTTTGGCTTTTTTGAATTCCTCCTTATCATCTTTAGTCATTTTCAAGGGTTTGTCGAATTCTTTTTTTGCAATCTTCTTGCAATATGCTACTTCCTCCAACATAGCTTCCATGAATTTGTACACAGCCTTTTCACCCCTGTATATTTGTATTGGCTTGCTGTATTTATCATCATAACAACAAACAACTTTGTAACCATATCCACAATCAGTATGCTTCTGATAGGCTTCAGTATATGATTTATCATTGTTGGGTTGGCAACCGTGTATTTTTTCAGTGATGGCCTCAAAATCAGCATAGATCACAAATGGTACCTGCTGTTGTTTATGGAAGTTGTTGAATTTTAGAATATTATCGTCTTTGTTTGGCATCTTTATTGCTTGTGTGCCATTAACCAGCATACAGTTGTCCTTATGATTATTCAACACTCTTTCTGAACTGAAGCATTGAAGACAGTGCATGCAAAAGTGTTTTCTTTCTTTATGCTTTGTTTGATTGTACATAAACTTGTTGAAATCATTGATTAGCACATAATGCTTGTTTTCATTTTCTGTTATGAGAAGCAGATTCAAGCAGTCTGCATATTTCTCTTTTGAGACAAAAATTGGGTATGGTTGTTTATCCTCATAACTGAATACATTAATGTTGATCTCATTTTGTTTTTCTATCTTATTGTACTGTTTGGTTGTGACAGGGAATTCAACCCCCGAATAATCTAACATATTAATATATTGTCTATCAGATTTTTTTATTCTCTGAGGGTTCTTCTCTTGTGGATTCAAGTGCCTAATATGACACCACATGAAGCACAGATCATCATCATTCTTCATGTTAATCAATCCCTTCATTTTATTTATTAATTCTGGGGGTAGTTTAATATATGATGAGCCTTTCATTGGCCGATATATTACAACATTGAGATAATGTCCGTCAACTGATTTCACAACCCAACCAGATCCTTCTGAAATCCAAACTGCAATCCTATTTAATATATTTTGTTTTGACACTTGTAGTGATTCACTAATCTCCAGATTATTCATGATTGTTTGAGGCGGGCTGTTGAAAAAGACTGTTTTCTGTATTATTTCCCCATCAGACATTTTTTTGAATGTTACCTTTAGTGTTTCAACAGATTTGAGTCCTTTCATTGAATTCAGTAAACTCACAAGACGGTACGCGACAGCCTTTCTTGTGTTTTGCAGTTGTAATAGCGGGTCTTTGTTATTCTTAATATCTATTTGAAATGATTTGGTATATCCTTTGAGAGCTTTATCCGTTTGCTCTATCTTGGTCCTTGGTTCTGGTATTGGTGCTGGTTTTTTAGTTCTTGGTGCTGGTACTGGTCTATCTCTAAATTCTGATGGTGGAAGAATCGCATTGTCTTCATAATCTTGGACCATCTGCTTCACACCCTTGTGAGGTGCTGGAATTGGCTTCTGTTTTTTGATGTCATCAGCGAGACTAACTAATCGCCTCATCTCGCCAACATCCATTTGGCTTAATCTTTTCAATAATTCTTTGAAAATACTATTTTTATTTTCCATGTCTATATTACTAGTATATATTATTTTTTCACTCAGATCATTTACCATCTGGCTACCTGATCTGATTCGATTGGGCTTTTCCAAGGCCCGGAGACTTCTTTCTTTATTCTCCATAATAACCTAAAGCGACATGTCTTTAAGTGTTTTTCACATCGCAGGGTACTTAAAGAGATGATCTTGACCTTGGCAGCCATCATGTAGAAACTGTGCTAGCACCCCCAAACACTATACTACTATCTGGCTTACGTTACATTTACATTTGGACCATTTGGGACTGAAGGGAATTTCCACTCTTGCAACAAATTCACGCTAAATTGTTGGAAATAATTACTAGCTTCCAAATTTTGTTTTGAAACGTGGATTTATGACATTTAAGTGTACAAAAAAATCGATTGCATTATCGCCTATTTTCGCTTTCAAATTTCCTGGGCGCGGCCATTTTGGATTTGATGAAGTGTAATGGTCACAGCTATTGTCACGAAGCAAATGAAGCAGAAAATCCTTTGTGTTAAACAATAGGGCGACCATTACACGTCATCAAATCCAAAATGGCCGCGCCTGGGAAATTTAAAAGCGAAAATAGGCGATGATGATATCCATTTTTTTGTACACTTAAATGTTATATCCACGTTTCAAAACAAAATTTGAAATCTAGTAATACAATTTAACGTCAATTTGTTGTAAGAGTGGAGGTTCCCTTCAATAGGCGCAAAATTCGGTATTTTATGGAACATTTCTCCCGATTCAAAATAGAAAGAATGTATGAGATCAAATAGCGTGCGTGGCGTCACGCAGTTCGGATTGTTTGCCTGTGTACAAAACACTGATCCTACGTTTACTGATCCCCCACTGATGATCTAGGCACGACCACCTCGCAGGTTTTCAGCATAGGTTTCCCAGACTGAAAAAACTGGCAACTGTACTTTAGCAAGGACCACCGTTGCAAAATAGAAGAGCCGGATCCTGTAATAGATCTTACCAACTATGAAATTGTAAACTAGAAAACAGTAACAAAAACCAAAACAACTAGATTTATCGAATATCACATTGACTGCAATTCTAAAAATGTCATATACATGGTACAATGCAATTACTGTCACAAACAATACATAGGCGAAACTAAACGAAGACTAACATACTGTCATATTGTCTGGCATTTCTGTGCAGCATCAGATGTACGCAAATTAGAGCGTGTACAAGAAAAAGCACTACGAGCAGTCTACCGCAGTAAAACGGCAACATATGACACTCTTCTAAAAATGGCCAATCTTCCAACGTTACACAATCGTCGGCTCCAGGATGTGGCTATACTCATGTACAAGGTGAAAACATCACCCGTGTCCAAAGTATATTAGTGACCTTTTTAGCCTGAACTCATCTGGTTATGCTCTGAGGAATGCTGATTTTATGGTACCGAGATTTAACACTGTGAATTTCGGTAAACACAGCATTAGATATTTAGGACCAGTTCTCTGGTCTAAACTGAGTAAGGACGTCACAACATCAAATACCCTACAAGTTTTTAAAAATAGAATTAGACAAATAGATCTCAATAATTTAATTAACGAACATTCGTGTATGCTCTGTGACATTTGACACATCTGTTTATTTATTTTATGTCTTATTATAGCTCAAATTACTGTAGTTCTAATTATTATATTTCTAGGTAATTCTTATTGTATATATTTTGAATTTTCATTCTTAATATACTGTGTCCCCAGTTAGCTCCTTGTCACTTAGGAGCTAGATCCTCAATTGACACATAAATAAAGTATCATCATCATCATCATCATCATCATCACCGTTTCAACGAACATCGTAGAACAGTTGACAAACAAACCAACAGCTCTAAACCCACTGCAGTATCAGAGCATTTTCTCTCTAACGGTAACAGTGCTACTGACATGCAATTAATTCCACTTAAAATCTCTAAATCTAATCGTGATGGTGTACGAAAAGCCAGAGAAGCATATCTAATTGATAGAGGTTAAACTCACTCTTGAACCTTTAGGTATCAATAGAAAAGAAGAAATATAATACCTTTCCTTTTGTTTTCATGTTCCGTATTTTTCAAATTTTCAAACTGTAACGTTGTTTATTTTCCGTTGTATTGTTTACCTTTATTATAGATAGTATCAAATTTATTAGTATATACTAAAACAGTGGATAGTGTTGAATGCGCGCTCTGATTGGCTAGTCAAACTCCGAATATCCTTTGCTATTTACCTCGGAGCAATTCGCGAGTTGTGACAAGCGAGGACAAGCGAAGAACAAGCGAGGACAAGTGAAGAAATCATCCAAATTAACGACGAAGCAGTCCCTGAAAACACAAAGACTAAATTTGGTTTGGCCGTATTTAAAGGTAATGGTTTATGTTCTTAACCCGGAGTTTATTGATAAAAACCGATGAGAGAGGTTTTGTTTACAAATGCAAATTAATCTTGCGTAACCTCACTTCTTCGCTTGAAAACCGAAGTTGACCGATATTTTTTTACAGAATGGTTTCAAATACAGAGAGAGTTTGCAACTCCATTTGAAGAAATGTCGCCACCAAAACTAAACAAGCGTCTTAATAAATTTTATCTGTCAGCGAGAAAACGGGCGGCTTGTTGTTTCAGTCCTTTGCGCGCGGGAAAATATTGCAATCGTTGCTGGAATATATGAATTAAAATCAATTTTTTGTGCTGTATAATAGGGCCATTTATACGAGAGGAAATAAGACGCGTCTTATGTAAGACGCGACTTAAATAGGACGCGAACTGTACCGTTTATACCTTCGCGTCTTACCTAAGACGCGAAGATCTCGTATAAATGGTTCGCGTCTTATTTTTGATACAGCCTCGCTTACCCGCCCCAAGATGGCGCGCTGTAGCAAGAAACAAAAGCGTGATGTCCTGTAATTTTAAGAAGGAAGAGACTTTCTCAGAGATTTGTTTTCTTATGAAGACCACACTGTTATAGAAAATTTATAAACTCGCCGTAGCATACAAAGAATACAACAGAAAACCGACAAGAATCAGAAGAAAGCGATCGACGGATTGGTGCGCCTAATAGCAGGTTAAAGAAGGAAGATGCTGAATTCACTTTTAACTCTCCCGGCCATCTTTTGCAAAGCTTTGCAACCAATTACATTATCTAATTGTAAGACAAGCTCATGTTGCTATTGTTGTGATGCACGCGCACTTGCAGTTCACGTCTTATTTAGGACGCGAAACCATTTATACGAGGAAGTTCACGTCTTAATTAAGACGCGGACAAAATAAGAACAGCTGAAAACCCTGTTCTAAGATAAGACGCGTCTTATGTAAGACGCGACTTAAATAAGACGCGAACGCTTATTTTGTACCATTTATACGATCAGTTCGCGTCTTATTTAAGTCGTGTCTTACATAAGACGCGTCTTATTTTCTCCCGTATAAATGGCCCTAATTATCTCACTGTTTTAGTATATACTAAAACAACTAAATTGTAACGTTGTTTCACCTTAGCGTCATACTCTGTAACACCCTGATGAAGGAAGGCTGTGCCTCCCGAAATATTGGTTTAAATATTATATTCCTCGCCATGTAACCATACCAGCCTTGCTTCTCTCTTTTACCCTTTCCCACACTGAGCCCGCACATTTTGCTGCGTATATCAATGACATCATTAGCGGGGGAAAAAGCGCGCGCACATTTGAACATGGTGGAGGCCGATTTACCTTGAACGAGGGTTGTTTTGTGCTGAACGAGCACCGCTACCTACCTTTTTTGTGGAATGATTTTAGCTTAACAATCATTCTTATTTTAGTTTCGAGATTTAACAAATTCACAGTTTGAAATGAGTTATCGTTGGAAACGCGAGTTTGTCTGTTACTCGAAGAGGTAAGAAGGCACGTCATCCAAGCAATGTTTTGTGTCAATGCTGCGATGCGGTGAGAGGTTAGGTACATCTGTTGTAGTTCAGTTTTGTCCTTTAATCAATTTTTATCATATATTACCATACACAAGAACAAAGAAAATAAAAATTGAACCAAGGATAAAATTTGAACTACAACACATCCACTTGTCTTATGCTAAACAGTTTTTAAATTTTAAAGCTTCATAGCTAACTCAAATGTAAAGCCTGGTTCACACTAGTAATGTAACAGCATAACGACGACATAACCATAACGACATAAAAAGGATGTTATGTCGAAAATGAACGTTATGTTTACAGTGTGAATGTGCGGTAAATATACTGACAAATTAGCAACAAAACAGCATGAACATAATGACATAAGGAAGGATAAAATTGATCTTTTCCTTATGTCCTTATGTTGCTAGAAAAAAAGTGTGAATCTTTAGCAAGAGATAGACTAGATTAATTTATTTACCATGTCCTCAGGTATTTTTTTTAAACAGCTTTGACATGTTAAGTTTTACCAGTAACTTTAATATTTTTCAGAAATAATGTATCAGTCAATTCCAAAAGTGCCCACCCCCCCCCCCTCCCCGGGGAAAACACCCGGGCATTTGACTTTTTAAAAAAATTTTGATCAAATGTCCCGCTGTGTTTCCAGTTTTGACAGTCAAATGTCCCACTGTCAGGGCCTCAAAAAGGGCAAATCAAGTGTAAATCAATAGCAAATCACTCATTGCATGAAGCATTTTTGGCACACTCCCCACTTATAATGACCATTTTATTCTAAAATTGCTTACCTTTTTCAAACCAAATCCTTAAAATTGTGTGCCAAAACTCTTTTCCGATCTCTTGTTGGCACTTTGAATAAAGGCATTTCAACTGTATATTTAGTAAACGCAAAACCTACATGGATTCATGAAGTGAAGGGAGCGAAGCAGCTCCCATGGTGAATGAATGAATATTTGTGCATGAAACCTTCGTGAAACCCTTTAGCTGGCGACTGCCGACTAATTTTTAGCTGAAAGTCAAAAGCCCCACTGTGTGGGACAAATTTTGGATCAAATACCTGGGGTATGCCCGGGGGTGGGGGGAGGGATGGCCGCTCTTGGAATTGACTGATACATAAGAACCTGCAAGACGAAAAGAACTTATGTTAAAGTTGGATTAAGTTCTGATCATGAGAGGGTTTAGACAATGTGAGGTAAAGTTGGTAAGCTTAAACAGATACTGGTATATAAGCATTAAGTATTAACCGTGTTAATTTGATACTACCTTACGATCTAATGGGACTTTTTATGAACATTGACTGTAAATTTTGTAATTAAATAGTTGATCCTATTGATAACACCGTCCTATACTTTAGTGGCAATTAAGGTGGCTTAAACAAAACATGAACTGAGTGACCCACATTTCTTATTGTTGATAAGTGATAAGTGCATCAAGATCCAACATTTTGAAAAGTGAAATTCAGGGCCACCTTAAATTCTTGAATATTTGAGGTTTCTCGGAATCCCTCCCCACATTATTTTGACTTTGCAAGAAGTTGTATCTTAACTTGCTGATTATTGCCCAGTAATAAAAAAATGGAGTTCACTGAGATTTTTTTAGTTATTATTATTTTAAGCTAAAATCTGACATGTTTACCCTGGTTAAATATATTATTATTATTATTATTATTATTATTAATCAAGGGGTGTTTCTAACAGGTTCTATTGTTGCTATGGTAACCTATTTTATAAAGAAAAAGTTTCATAACTTGTTAATGATTTGAGATTTGTTCATTATCACTAAAACAGCATCAACTTATAAAGTGTGATAGTAATGAGTCATCATACACACTGTAATTAGGTGTTACAGAAACGCGATTATGCGAAGGCGAATCTATTGATTTTATACCACAACTACCTGGCTATTGCTTTGAATTTGTTAAAACCCCGTTGTCTGCCGGGGGTGTTGGTCTTTTTATTAATGAGAACTATAAATATCGAGTCTTAAAACGCTCTACCAATTCCTCTTATCAAGCTTTATGGATTGAGATTTTACTACCAAATCACAAGAAAAATATCTGTGGCATTGTTTACCGACAACACAATAATGCAGATCAATTTCTTGACTATCTTTCGGACTCCCTCGAGTATTTCAGTAATCATAATAACAATATATATCTCATGGGAGATTTTAATATAGACTTGCTAAAATATGAAAACTGTAAATACAGCCAGACACTGTTTCAGTGTATGCAAAGTTTTTCTATGCTTCCTACAATTGATAAACCAACACGAGTGTATGGGTCCTCAGCGACTTTAATTGACAATATCTTCACAAATAACCTGACGAATAATATTTCCAGTGGCAATATCGTCACCGACACAACCGATCATTTTTCGCAAGTCTGTATTGTCAATGTAAACAAGCAAAAATTACCACATACAAAAAAGACTAAATTTAGGGATTATTCCAGCTTTAATGCTAATGAATTCATGAATGATTTAAGTGCAATAAATTGGGAAGAGGTTTCTGGTAATTGCGACGTAAATAAGTCGTTCTCTCACTTTTATAAAACCATAAATCATGTAGTTAATAAACATGCACCGCTCAGGGATGTTTCAGTGAGAAAACTAAAAATGCTAACTAAACCTTGGCTAACTGCTGGACTAAGAAAATCTATAAAGGTGAAGAATAAATTGTTCTTTGAATCAAACTGGCCGAAATATAAAATGTATAGAAATAAGTTAACAACCCTTATTCGATTGAGCAAACAACGTCACTATCAAAGGTTTTTTGACTCTAACATAAAAAATACACGATCGACATGGAAAGGTATTAACGAAATATTAGGAGATATGAAGAAAAGGAAGAAATCAAAAAGAATTAACTTCATTCGTTCTAACGAGCATAGCGTTTTATCAGATGATCCTAAAACGATTGGTAACACACTCAACAAATACTTCTCGTCAATAGGGCAGAAACTTGCAACCGATATTCCTGAAGTTTACTCTAATTTTTCTGATTATCTCGATCCACCTTTGCGGAATAGTTTTTATTTTGATCCAATTGTACCGCAAGAAATTGAAACAGAAATTACCTTGTTGCCATACAATAAAGCCCTGGGGCTTTATTCTACCCCTGTTAAACTGTTAAAACTTGCTAAATCAGTCATATCCATACCGTTAACCAAAATTTTTAACCAGTCTGTACTAACCGGGGTTTACCCTGCAAAACTTAAATATACAAAAGTAATTCCAGTGCATAAGGGTGAAGACGAAACGTTACCTGAAAACTATCGGCCAATTTCTTTGTTATCAATCTATAATCGTTTATTTGAGAAAATTTTATATCGTAGGCTGATAAAGTTTATAGACAAGAATGATATTCTTTATAATTTACAATTTGGCTTTCGCAATAAACATAGTACCCAGCACGCGATTCTTGATATTGTGGACTCCATACATTCTAATATGGACAATAGAAAGTACTCTTGTGGAATATTTTTAGATCTTAAGAAAGCATTTGATACCGTTAACCATGAGATTCTTTTGACTAAACTTGAACACTATGGAATAAGAGGAGTTATAAATTCTTGGTTTAGATCATATCTTTCGGGTCGCCGACAGTCAATTGAAATAGAGAAATGCATATCTGAAAATGAAACGATCGTATGTGGAGTGCCTCAAGGCTCTGTACTTGGACCCTTGTTATTTTTGTTATATATTAATGACATCCATAAATCTTCCAAGGAATTTACTTTTCATCTATTCGCAGATGATACAAGTCTAACTTATGCAAATGGCAACTTACGTACTCTTGAACTAACTGTCAATAATGAACTTGAGAAAGTAAGTGCATGGCTTAATGCTAACAAACTAACGCTCAACGTCAAAAAGTCTAATTATGTAATTTTTCGTCCGCGCCAAAAAAAAAATACTTTTCATTCCTCAAATTAAGATTTTTAATCCAACTTTAAATACTCGAGTAACTCTAGAGATGAAGGACTTTGTTAAATATTTGGGCATAATGATTGATTCTGAACTATCATGGAAGCATCATATTGACTTTATCTGTCACAAAATTAGTAGATCGGTTGGAATAATTGCTAAAATGAGGCATTACATTCCACGGCATCTTCTTTTAAATTTATATCATACACTTATTTCTCCTTATTTAAATTATGGTATCTGTGCATGGGGCAACTGTCCACAGACCTACCTCAATAAGATACTTGTTCTGCAAAAACGTGCTATAAGATTGATCTATTTTTCTAAACCCAGAGACCATGCAATCCCTTTTTTTATTGAAGCAAACTGCCTTCCTTTGCAGTCCTTGTTTTTCCAACAGTTAAGCTATTTAATGTATGACGTTCATGCTAAGACAGCTCCTAAAAGTCTTCTCGATAAGTTTGCGAAAATCAATACAAAACATCATTATAATACGCGATTATCTACAAAAGAATGCTTCTCTGTTAAATTCTCTAGAACCGAAAAAATGAAAAAATCTTTTACTAGAATTGAAGGACTGAGGGCATAAACTGCCTATGTGTAGTTTTAGGTGTTTTTTTTGCATACGTTATTTATCGAAAACGAAAAAGAAATCGGTGAAAAAAAATACGGGACAATGTTTTTGAATCAAAATGCAGTTCACATGCAAAAATTTGGACAAATCCAAGCGAACTAAAAAAACGGCCGAAAATTACACATAGGCAGTTTATGCCCTCAGCCCTTCATATGTCTGCCTTATTAACATGCATGAAGCAATGCCCAAGGGTATTCTTTATTTGAAAACTTAGCGCCAAATGCTCGTAACTGAAGGGTAAAACTGAAACTGGACATGAAATGACTGACAGGTAGAAAGGATTGCTCCATAGTGTGACGTAGACTAAAAGTTTTGGCGGTTAAAACATTGGTACTTACGCAACGTGTCTGCCGAAGCTCCCGACTCGATCCGCGCTAGCTTGTTTGGTTTAATCGAATTATGTCAATTTGCCTGTTCGCTCGGTGATCGAAGGACATCATGAAGTCTTAAGATCCATAAGTCTAACACGGCTGAAAGAAGCCAGTCGTGTTTTCTCTGCTTGCCAAACCATGAAGAGAGAGATTAATTTGACTCTCCGGTTTGGGAGTAGAGATTAAGAGCCGGGCAGAAAAAAAAACTCCGAAAACATCTCTCGTCTCAAAAGCGGCTCGGTTTTGCTAGTCTTGGTCCATTTCTGAAAGGTTGCCGTGCTAGAATTTCCGAAAAGGAGAGGTGTTTTTGGAGTTAAGGGCAAAAAACTGGCTGATGTTTGCAGAGTGCCTTTCGCTCGCGGAGGGCATAACATTCCCACAATTCATTGCGGCCGAAGTGGGCGCTTTCTCCCGGGCCATCGAAGCCGTGAAACAGTTCGTCAAAATTCGGAAACATTACGGAGAATTCATCCGAGAGAGGGAAGTCAGCATGACGAGAAGTCCGTCCGTTTTCGATGACTATCTTGAAAACAATCCGGGGAAAAGTTGCATGGGCGCGCGTGGAAAATATTACTCGTGGTCGGTCGTCGAGTTGTTAGGTAAACACAGGGAGACATGCTGCCGAATCAGTTTTGCGTCGATCAACTCGGTTATTTTGATTTTATGGAGGCTTGTAAACATCAGCAAAACGTATTTTCAAGCGAGATAAACACCAGCAAAAACGTATTTGCACGCGAGACATTTTAACAAGTCGTTGTGTTACGCATCAGACGACACGGATTAATTTTCACATCTTATGCAAATATTTACGTCTTGAAGCCAACAAAACTAGTTAAGTATTTTGTTCCAGTTTTTTCACTGTCGTCATTTACGTTGATTTGTGATACGAATTTCATTCCCCTCTTTCCATTTGACGACGAAAATGAACCCTTCAAAATCGTTTCAATAATGACCAAAGCACGCGAAGCGCCAGTCAAATCTCTGTTTCGAAGCGGAAACCGACGGGAAACAGCTTACTCTTTTAACTCTTAATTTTGCCCTTGAACATCGTTAACTCAAATTTTCGGTGCTGCTCACGAACAGAAGTTGTTGGTAGTGGCCAAAAGCTATCTTCAAATAAAAACAGCCTCTTTTAATATTTTATTCTATCTCTCAGCCGACAGCAAGCTTTTTAAGCACTGAGTTAGAATCAAATCCGATCCTGCAGTATGCCGTTTTCAACCAAAACACCCTCTTCAACACTTTACTTACATCGGCCAAAGCCTTCCCAAAAGAATTAAGAATCAACCAAGAAACCTGTGCGCTCTTCTCATTTCGGAGGAGCCAAGAAACCAAGAAACCTGTGCGAGACTCAAAATACGCCGCTTACTTTTAACGTTAACGTTTGCAATGCCCTAGGCCGAACCCTATCCCTAGCTCTAACCCTAACCCTAGCTCTAACCCTAGCCCTAATTTTAACCCTAACTCTAAACTTAACAATAACCCTAAATCTTTTGAGTGCTGTTTTCAAGTCGGACAAAATCTACGCGCGCTGGCTTAAGGTTAACCAAGGTTGCTGTGTGCTGTTTTTAAGTCAACCCAGAATGTTGCGCACTGTTTTCCAGCTAAGGAAGCTTCTTGAGCACTATCAGTAAGCAAAACACTGGTAATAAGTGCTGCATTTAAAAAAGTCGACCATTTCCAAGTCGGATGGGCATCTTGTGGGCTGTTTATGAGTCAAAAAGGCACATTGCGCATAAAGAATACCCTTGGGCATTACTTCATGCATGTTAATAAGGCAGACATATGAAGGGCTGAGGGCATAAACTGCCTATGTGTAGTTTTAGGTGTTTTTTTTGCATACGTTATTTCTCGAAAACGAAAAAGAAATCGGTGAAAAAAAATACGGGACAATGTTTTTGAATCAAAATGCAGTTCACATGCAAAAATTTGGACAAATCCAAGCGAACTAAAAAAACGGCCGAAAATTACACATAGGCAGTTTATGCCCTCAGCCCTTCAATTGTGGGTTCATATGTTCCCGTGAAAGAAATGAGTGTGAATGATATATGAAATGAATCATATATGAACTGCGGAAATGAAATCAAATGAAGAATGATCCTCGCAGTTGTGAACGCAATTTATGCAATTGCGAAAAGAAGCCTGAAAAAAATTCAGGACTTCAACGGGGTTCGAACCCGTGACCTCGCGATTACCGGTGTGATGCTTTCATTTCCGCAGTTCATATATGATTCATTTCATATATCATTCACACTCATTTCTTTCACGGGAACATATGAACCCACAATTGACCTGCTCCCAACGTCAGTGGCTTCATAGCTCAGTTGGTTAGAGCATCGCACCGGTAATCGCGAGGTCACGGGTTCGAACCCCGTTGAAGTCCTGAATTTTTTTCAGGCTTCTTTTCGCAATTGCATAAATTGCGTTCACAACTGCGAGGATCATTCTTCATTTGATTTCATTTCCGCAGTTCATATATGATTCATTTCATATATCATTCACACTCATTTCTTTCACGGGAACATATGAACCCACAATAGGCCATTTCCGGATTACCTTTGGCCTCTTTTTCAAAGCGAGTCCTGGTGCTCATCTTTTCATATGGAAATTTGTTTCCATTCATATGAAAATTAAACTCATTTTCAAATGAATGGAAACTAATTTTCATATGAAAAGATGAGCACCAGGACTCGTTTTGAAAAAGAGGCCAAAGGTAAATCGGAAATGGCCTATTGAAGGGCTGAGGGCATAAACTGCCTATGTGTAGTTTTAGGTGTTTTTTTTGCATACGTTATTTCTCGAAAACGAAAAAGAAATCGGTGAAAAAAAATACGGGACAATGTTTTTGAATCAAAATGCAGTTCACATGCAAAAATTTGGACAAATCCAAGCGAACTAAAAAAACGGCCGAAAATTACACATAGGCAGTTTATGCCCTCAGCCCTTCAATTGGTGGGTCTATTTGGAATTCTATTCCACTTTCTGTTAAGACTCTTAAAGTTTCTAATTTTCGTAAAAAAATTAAATCACTACTCCTTAATGTTCTAGGTAATGAAGATAATTATTTGAATGTTAATTATTTAATAGAATATTTTGTGAAGTTAACCTGATATGTTGTATATACTTCCAGTCGTAATTTTAGTCTTTTTCAAATAACAAAATCCCTTGTACTTGAATTTATATGTAACGTGTTTTTCTTTCTGTATGCCTTTGTAATTCTCTTTTGTTTTTGTAATTTAATAACACCTAAATTAAAGTCTTGTCCTGCCTAGATTAGCATTATAGCTATTTGCAGGACATGAAGTATTGTAAACTTTATATTTCTTTAAATAAATACATTGTTGTTGTTGTTGTTGTTGTAATTTGTAAAAGTGCTAGAAACAACTTACTTAAGAATAGTACACACAAACAAAAATTTAAAATGTGGGTTGCAAGTCAAACGTTTCTTACCAAAGTTTATGATCAACACAACGACATTTCTCATTGAAAGGCTACAGACTACCATTGAAAGGCCTACAAACTGGCTATCATGTCAGAAACATAGGTCTACAGTTATTTTGTGATTGTATATTTGCTAAATTCTGCATGATAAATTGATCTATGGAGGAAGTTTTTCGTTTGTGAAACATATGGAAAAATTGTTATATTGCATGACATTGTTGAAGTGGTCCATTCATACATTCATGAGACATGAGCAAGCGCATGGGAAATAGAGTCTGCAGTGTCAAACGTTTTAGACGCCATATTATTGGTAAATAGATGCCTGTTATTGGTAAATATTTTTGGAATGATCTTCCTTTTTCCATTCGCAATATTCCATCAAAAAGCAATTTTAAAAAAGCAATTTTCAAATATTACATATATTTTGCTCAGTACTAATCTCCTTGTTTTGTGCCATGATGTATCTTTGTGTGTCCGTGTCTGTGTTTGTGTGTGTGCTTATATGTTTTTTTGTAATAAACTATAGATATTAATAATTAAATATTATTTAGGGCACTAATTAGTTCTTACTATATTGTGCCCCTCTCCATTCTATTTTTTTTACCTTGTATAGTACATGTATTTTAATTGTAAGATGCAACGTTAAGAACTTGAGAAAACCTTGAGCCAACTCAGTACGCTGTTGGTCTTTGCACTTTGGAAAGTTGGACTTGCTTACTTACACAGACGAAGACTTGGATTACTGGTTACAAGCCAGTAACCACAATAAAAAATGCAGGAACACAGGAAATATCTGATGCTAAACAGAGGTCAATCCCATGGCCTTGTGCACACTTGGCAAATGCTCTAAGCACTGAGCTGCTGGGATATTAATTTACCATATCTATGGAAATTTGTCGATGATACTACAGCCTCGGAGATAGTTCCGAAGGGAAATGCTAGCAATGCTCAGGATTTGACCGATCAAATGATCGAGTGGTCTCACGAAAATAGGGTTGTCCTTAACCCCGATAAGTGGAAAGAAATCAGAATTTCATTCACTCATAAACCTGAGCAATTTGATGCAATTTAACCATCGATGGCAAAGAACTTGAAGTAGTCAAGAGTGCGAAGTTATTAGGGTCAACAATAAGTGACAACCTGACCTGGAACGCCCATGTGAACGAGGCAGTCAAGAAAGCTAACAAAAAATTATATTTTCTAGTCCAGCTTAAAAGAGCTCAATTACCCCTTCAGAGTTAGTTCTGTTCTACAAATCGTGCGTTCGATCTTCTGTAGACTACGCTGTGCCAGTTTTCTGCAATGCGTTGCCGCAGTACTTAAATCAAAGGCTCCTCTGAGCCAGGTCATGGATGCATCTTGCTACACTAATTGTGATCTACACTTGACTAGTACCATGCATGCAACCTCTTTCCCAGAGTCTTCACACTAGACAGGTTGTGATGTATTCTCACCTGCACGCAACCTCGCATCAAAGAGAGCATTGTGCGACACATCGAAAGTTACAGCATGGTAACTGTTTTTTGCCACAATATTGAATTCCTTTCAAAAATAATTTTTATACTGATCGTTTATTTAAGCCAAAGGATACCAACTTTCTGAACAAGAAAGGTGTTTTGGGGTCTAGATTTCAGAATACATGGTTTTCATTTACACACCATTGAATAAAAATAGCCTCCATTGTAATATGCCTCCGACTTGGAAAGCTATTTCAGACATTTCAGTAATCATGAGTAATTAATCTCATCTTCGATAAATAAGAATTCAATACATGCCTGTCTCAGTTTAAGCAGTAAAAACGATCATATTTTTCTCCCAAAACGTTTTTTGTTTGGTAGAAAAGCTCTGCTGGTTACTTTGTTTACGTTGATTCAG
>JAEMWC010000410.1:250000-302500 GCA_016490735.1 Pachyseris speciosa
AACTACTATGTTGTGCTGGATCATAGAAACTCTCTGAAAGCAATACTGAACAGTAACTCATATTAAACTACTATGCAGGGGCGTAGCGTCCATATACGCACGTACGCCCGTGCGTACGGCTGAAATCTGGAAAAAAAATTTCAGTTTTTATTCCCTTATAGCATTTGTCAAAGTTACCATAAAATAGGACTGATTTTTAAATTTCGAATTATACTGGCATTTTTCCAGTACCTTTTCATTAATCCATAAATGACAAAAAACGTTATTTGGCTCCCTAGACTTGTTAACTCTCTAGTTATTTTAGGAGGCCAACACCCTTTAAGCTTTAATTTTTATTTGATATTAATGTCTTCGTTTCTAAATATAAGAGCTAATACAGTTGTTATTGTTGTTGTAACGTAATGGTGGAGTGAAACGAAAGAAAAAACTCTACCCTCTGCTGTCCTTGCCTTTCCCCAATCCCCTGTCCCGGGTTATTTATGAAGAGATTGAAAACACCCTTACGAAGTACCATGACAGAAGGGAGATTGAGCTCTTTAGTAATTTTGCACATTCACAAGCACAAGGACGTTGACATTGATGATGTTATAACAGAGTTCGCCTGTCTGAAGGGTTGACGTCTTGCCCTTTGCTTGTAAACCCCCTGTTTTTACCATTGTTTTACCCCCTTTTTTGTTGTAGGTTACCGAAAACTCTAGAGATGGGTAAAATAAACAACTAAATACTGCATTTTCCGTCGCATTTATTTATAAAAAAGGTTCCGCGGAAAAATAGTTGGAAATGGCATTTCCGAGACCCTAAATTTCAAAAATTTCTGGGCGAGCATGCCCCCAGACCCCCTTAGTTCCAAATTTCTGCGCTGTGCGTACACCTTCAAAATCTCACGCTACACCCCTGCTATGATGTGCTGAACCATACAAACTCTCTGAAAGCAATACAGTAATTCATATTAAACTACTATGATGTGCTGGACCATACAAACTCTCTGAAAGCAATACAGTAACTCACATTAAACTACTATGATGTACTGGACCATACAAACTCTCTGAAAGCAATACAGTAACTCACATTAAACTACTATGATGTGCTGAATCATACAAACTCTCTGAAAGCAATACAGTAACTCATATATTAAACTACTATGACGTGCTGAATCATACAAACTCTCTGAAAGCAATACAGTAACTCATATTAAACTACTATGATGTGCTGAATCATACAAACTCTGAAAGCAATACAGTAACTCATATTTTTAAATATGAGTTACTGTATTGCTTTCAGAGTTTGTATGATTCAGCACATCATATATACAAACTCTCTGAAAGCAATACAGTAACTCATATATTAAACTACTATGACGTGCTGAATCATACAAACTCTCTGAAAGCAATACAGTAACTCATATTTAACTACTATGACGTGCTGAATCATACAAACTCTCTGAAAGCAATACAGTAACTCATGTTAAACTACTATGATGTGCTGGACCATACAAACTCTCTGAAAGCAATACAGTAACTCATATTAAACTGTATGATGTGCTGGATCATACAAACTCTCTGAAACCAATACAGTAACTCATGTCAAACTACTATGATGTGCTGGACCCTAGCTACAAACTCTCTGAAAGCAATACAGTAACTCATATTAAACTACTATAATGTGCTGGATCATACAAACTCTCTGAAACCAGTACAGTAACTCATGTCAAACTACTATAATGTGCTGGACCCTAGCTACAAACTCTCTGAAAGCAATACAGTAACTCACATTAAACTACTATGATGTGCTGAATCATACAAACTCTCTGAAAGCAATACAGTAACTCATATATTAAACTACTATGACGTGCTGAATCATACAAACTCTCTGAAAGCAATACAGTAACTCATATTTAACTACTATGACGTGCTGAATCATACAAACTCTCTGAAAGCAATACAGTAACTCATGTTAAACTACTATGATGTGCTGGACCATACAAACTCTCTGAAAGCAATACAGTAACTCATATTAAACTGTATGATGTGCTGGATCATACAAACTCTCTGAAACCAATACAGTAACTCATGTCAAACTACTATGATGTGCTGGACCCTAGCTACAAACTCTCTGAAAGCAATACAGTAACTCATATTAAACTACTATAATGTGCTGGATCATACAAACTCTCTGAAACCAGTACAGTAACTCATGTCAAACTACTATAATGTGCTGGACCCTAGCTACAAACTCTCTGAAAGCAATACAGTAACTCATATTAAACTACTATAATGTGCTGGACCATACAAACTCTCTGAAACCAATACAGTAACTCATTTTAAACTACTATGATGTGCTGGACCATACAAACTCTCTGAAACCAATACAGTAACTACTATAATGTGCTGGATCATTCAAACTCTCTGAAACCAATACAGTAACTCATGTCAAACTACTATAATGTGCTGGACCATACAAACTCTCTGAAAGCAATACAGTAACTCATGTCAAACTACTATAATGTGCTGGACCATACAAACTCTCTGAAAGCAATACAGTAACTCATGTTAAACTACTATGATGTGCTGGACCATACAAACTCTCTGAAAGCAATACAGTAACTCATATTAAACTGTATGATGTGCTGGATCATACAAACTCTCTGAAAGCAATACAGTAACTCATGTTAAACTACTATGATGTGCTGGACCATACAAACTCTCTGAAACCAATACAGTAACTACTATAATGTGCTGGATCATTCAAACTCTCTGAAACCAATACAGTAACTCATGTCAAACTACTATAATGTGGTGGACCATACAAACTCTCTGAAAGCAATACAGTAACTCATGTCAAACTACTATAATGTGCTGGACCATACAAACTCTCTGAAAGCAATACAGTAACTCATGTTAAACTACTATGATGTGCTGGACCATACAAACTCTCTGAAAGCAATACAGTAACTCATGTCAAACTACTATAATGTGCTGGACCATACAAACTCTCTGAAAGCAATACAGTAACTCATGTCAAACTACTATAATGTGCTGGACCATACAAACTCTCTGAAAGCAATACAGTAACTCATGTTAAACTACTATGATGTGCTGGACCATACAAACTCTCTGAAAGCAATACAGTAACTCATGTCAAACTACTATAATGTGCTGGACCATACAAACTCTCTGAAAGCAATACAGTAACTCATGTCAAACTACTATAATGTGCTGGACCATACAAACTCTCTGAAAGCAATACAGTAACTCATGTTAAACTACTATGATGTGCTGGACCCTACAAACTCTCTGAAAGCAATACAGTAACTCATGTCAAACTACTATAATGTGCTGGACCATACAAACTCTCTGAAAGCAATACAGTAACTCATGTTAAACTACTATGATGTGCTGGACCATACAAACTCTCTGAAACCAATACAGTAACTACTATAATGTGCTGGATCATTCAAACTCTCTGAAACCAATACAGTAACTCATGTCAAACTACTATAATGTGGTGGACCATACAAACTCTCTGAAAGCAATACAGTAACTCATGTCAAACTACTATAATGTGCTGGACCATACAAACTCTCTGAAAGCAATACAGTAACTCATGTTAAACTACTATGATGTGCTGGACCATACAAACTCTCTGAAAGCAATACAGTAACTCATGTCAAACTACTATAATGTGCTGGACCATACAAACTCTCCGAAAGCAATACAGTAACTCATGTCAAACTACTATAATGTGCTGGACCATACAAACTCTCTGAAAGCAATACAGTAACTCATGTTAAACTACTATGATGTGCTGGACCATACAAACTCTCTGAAAGCAATACAGTAACTCATGTCAAACTACTATAATGTGCTGGACCATACAAACTCTCTGAAAGCAATACAGTAACTCATGTCAAACTACTATGATGTGCTGGACCCTAGCTACAAACTCTCTGAAAGCAATACAGTAACTCATGTCAAACTACTATGATGTGCTGGACCCTACAAACTCTCTGAAAGCAATACAGTAACTCATGTCAAACTACTATAATGTGCTGGACCATACAAACTCTCTGAAAGCAATACAGTAACTCATGTCAAACTACTATAATGTGCTGGACCATACAAACTCTCTGAAAGCAATACAGTAACTCATGTTAAACTACTATGATGTGCTGGACCATACAAACTCTCTGAAAGCAATACAGTAACTCATGTCAAACTACTATAATGTGCTGGACCATACAAACTCTCTGAAAGCAATACAGTAACTCATGTCAAACTACTATGATGTGCTGGACCCTAGCTACAAACTCTCTGAAAGCAATACAGTAACTCATGTCAAACTACTATGATGTGCTGGACCATACAAACTCTCTGAAAGCAATACAGTAACTCATGTCAAACTACTATAATGTGCTGGACCATACAAACTCTCTGAAAGCAATACAGTAACTCATGTCAAACTACTATGATGTGCTGGACCATACAAACTCTCTGAAAGCAATACAGTAACTCATGTCAAACTACTATGATGTGCTGGACCATACAAACTCTCTGAAAGCAATACAGTAACTCATGTCAAACTACTATGATGTGCTGGACCCTAGCTACAAACTCTAAGAGTCATACAGTACCTGACAAGAAGGATGGGACTGTGGGACTGTAACAGTTGCCACCTGATTTTGCTAACAGTTACTTGGGTGTCTTTAGTGCTTTTTGATCTCAAGAGGATTTATTTATTTATTTATTTATTTATTTGCCAAACCATAAATAGCATTATAAGGAAAAAAAAAGGTAGAATGGATAGAAGTTACAACGGCGAGGAGACCTAAAGGAAACTATGAAGCTTATGTTAATTTAAGGCCTCCTCAGTTATTGTTTTACAAGATGAAATTTTGAAAAAAGAACATGACGATGGATACAATTACAATAGGTTACAAGCTGCAAATAAAGTTAATACTTAATCACATGATATCTAAAACTACTAATCATCGTAGGATCTTATTTTGATGCTAACCCGTAGGAAACCAGCAGATCTGTTTATAGTCTGCTGCAGATCTGCTACAGATGTGCTAGCAGATCTGCAGATAGTCTACAGATTAACTACAGATCATCTGCAGATTGTCTGCAGAATGTCTGCAGAATATCTGCAGAATGTCTGCAGAATATCTGCAGAATGTCTGCAAAACATCTGCAGAACATCTGCAGAGGTTCTGCAGATCTGCAGATGTTCTGCAGACGAGGGCATTAGGCATATACAATTAGCAGACAAAAAGCAGATGATCTTCACAAATCAAACGTCATTTATTTTAAAATTGAGGCCAACGTCTTTGTATAAAATCATAACAGAAGTATATCCATTACAAGGGAAACAAAGCTTATTAGTACAGCTAGTATAAAATTATGCTACCACCACGGTACAACATTAATCAATCGGCAAATTTTAATTTTGTTCAGCTCCGAAATGACGGTTTAAGTTAACGCTGAATTCATGTTTGCTGATGACCGCAAGGAAAAAATTTCAACTTATTACAATACAGTGAATTGTATCAACTTCAATTATCTAACACTGCCAACTTACAGAACTAATGAACACCAAAGAAACACGGCACCGTTTGAATTTCGTTAGCCGGTGGCGCTATTTGTTCTTCTACAACAACAAACAGAGCGGTAAAAGTTGCTCACCTTGTATATCAGTCTCGATCAGTCTGCTTCATTTCAATTATCTACATCAATAACCTGCAAAATTCTTTTCAGGACTGTTTGCAACTTTCCTGCAGTAATCAGTTCACTTTACAGCAAACAGGAGTACGTACATCACATTCATCCAGCGCCCGCCAAAAACTGATACACCAGAAATGCTTCCATGGATAAACCCCAACAAGGATGCCCAGAAAATCAGTCCTTTCATCCTTTCGGGTCACATATTAATAACGTCCTGGCAAAATCCAAGAGCCATTTCCGCACTTTTTATCCCGAAATTAAGACACTCCTACTTCAATTTGCCCGCTTTTAGTTTTTACGGTTATTTCAATCACCGTTGTAATACGAGATGGTCACAAAATTGCAACAGCAGTACAACACACGTTGTCTCAAATGTCCCAAGGGACTTGAAAGTCACGTTCCAACTCCGCGCTTCAAGTCGCTATCGTAATCTACTATCTTCTCTTCATCAAAAAGACTATTTTTTGCAGATGAAAAGGACCTCTCGTGCTTTTGATCGTGTAAGATTCAGTGATTTCTCAACATTGTGGAGCGTGCTTCTCGGCTTATCTTTTATCTAGACAAACAACATGTGCATGTCACCTGAGAGAATGAAAATAATACTACATGCAAACATGAAGTTTCATAATACGTTGCTGTGGACATTGAATGGGTGGAAAACTAACCCCTGGCGATGCTGCGGACTTTACTGCGCTAAATTACAAACTAAAGGAATCCATCTACCGCATGTATTCATTTCCTGTGGCACTCCGATTCGACATATAAATGTACTGCGTAGAAATTGGTTCATTGATAACTACCGTATTTGTAACGAATTGGTCGCGCAGATGACATGTGAACATCAAGAGCCGGGCTTTGGAATCCAACATGTTGCAGATTTCTTACAGACTTAACAGATTATCTGCAGATCTGTTTTTGATCTGTTTCTCGTCTGCAGCTCAAAATTGTTGCAGACGATCAAGGCACTAAGTCTGCACAGACTGAAAACAGACGCTGCAGACGATAAATTAGTCTGCTGTTAGTCTGTTTTTGCCAAAACAGATCTGTTACAGATCTGCTGCAGATCTGCTAGTTTCGTACGGGAAGCTGCAGTTGGAAGTCCTGATATAAATTTCATTTCCTGGTACAGTAATCAATACATTAGAGCACACATACAGTAGGGCACCTAAAGAAAATATACATAAGATAAGCTGATGCTGTCTTTCTTGTCAGTTAGTCTTATTTAGTAAATTAAATGTAGTATTTATTTATTTTTTAGTGTAAGTACCAGTAATAAAACATTGTATGTTAATTAAACCTCTAGTAATGTATAATGTGTAGTATTTATTCATAGAATGTATAGTATATATTTATTGTTATTTGAAATTTATTTTTTAGTGTATAACACACAGTATTTCTGAAATGAATTGTAAGAACATTATAAGTCATCATTTTCAGAATGATTTCTCACTAAGCACCCAGTAAATTAGAACTTGATCAGCCTGAACCCCAAAGTCATAGCAGGTATATGAAGGTGTTTACGGTATCTTTTATTTTCATCATCATCATCATCATCATCATCATCATCATCATCGTAAGCTTTATAAGCTTCGTATATATGTACAAATAAAATATGCTCGTCCGTCAAGCCGTGTATTTACAATTAAATCCTACAGTAAAAGAATCACTATTTATGTATTTATTTATTTATTTATTTATTTGCCATCTTCATAATATTAAACAAGTATTGCACCTAAGTTAGTGGCGAGGAGACCTCAGGAAACCACAAGGCTTATACAGTATGAGAGGCCACCTCAAAGGACAATATTAGATTAAAATTTGGTGCTGTGTGAGTGTGGCATGACAGATTCAAGATTGTTTAAATAAAAATTCTAACATATTTTTCTTAAAGGTAATCGAAGTAGGGAGAGAATTCCAAATTTTAGGACCTTGAAATGTGACTAAAATGTGGAGCGATTACTTTGAAAACATGAATAGAAATAGTTTGCCGGCAGGGATTCTTTAAAGGACTTCAAAGTTGTTTGATTTGTAGCTTGAGTGGGAATGCTGTTCGAGAGTTTTGCACCATGATTGGTGTTCTAGGGTTATTTTGGTTCTGAGCAATGGTACTTGATGTTACCTTGTTCCAATTTCACCAACAAAACATAAAAATGATCATGACATAGCTCCTTTAACAAATTGTATTTAATTTAATAAATGCAATTTAAATTTGAATTTAATTTAATAAATTGTACAATTATTATTTTGCTTAGCTAGGGGCTAACTAGAAAACTTAAGTTTATTTAGCCCCTAGACACCTTTAAACTGTAATAGTTTACCTTTTCTTTTCCCCTTTTATAGCTCTCACATACAGTACTTCTAAAAAATATAACTCTTAAGGCTGGTTTTCACAAGTGATGGAGTCGGAGTCTGAGTCGTCATCAGAAGCGTGGAGTGTTATGATCTAGTGAAAATCAAAGCAACAGAGTCGGAAACAAAATACTGATTCTGTTATGACTCTGTCGCTTATGATCAATTAAAATCTAGATTGTCAGAGTCGGAAGCACTATTTTGGTATCAAACTGTAATCTGAGCACGTGAGAACAAGCATTGTCATTGGTTGGTTCTTCCTGCTTCTGCTTCTGACTCCGACAATCTAGTTTTCACTGGATCATAAGCAATGGAGTCATAAGCGGAATTGGAAGAAAATGGAAACGTTCTCATTCTTCCGACTCCGATTACGTTGAGCTTATGACTCTGCTTACGACTCCGATTTTTCATTTTCACTGGGTCATAAGTGCTCTTACAACTAAGACCACAACTCCGACTCTGTCGCTAGTGAAAACCAGCCTTATCAGTATAATAGGTGTAATAAAGATTGTTGTTGTTGTTGTTTACTTTTAAAAACTGATTCATCTTCTGTTATGATTTCTTTTTGTTTCTGTTTACAGGCCAAGCTGTGTCTCTAACTGTGGTGTTTGCACTGTTCTTCAACATGAACCATGAAACTGTTCAAGTGCAGTCTCACAGGATTGGCTGAGAAAGCAGTAAACAAACAAAAGAAACAATAGACCCTATCCCTGAGACAACAGAGCCTTGTGCCATGTGGGGCCAATGACCCGAGTTTTCGTAAGTGTGATTGTTCAAACGAAGGATGCCAGGAAGAACTTTTGATTCCAATTAATTTTCTTATCTATTGGTTGTGAAACCTCTTCAGTTGAAAGGGAATACATGTGTAATTAAATATTTGTTTATTGCAGCAGGACATAAGTTGAACAAACACTTTTGAATTTAACTTGTACAAAACAGCTCACTGAATGTCAATTGCAATTTGTGCCAGCTTTGGTTTTGGCATATCACACTCTTTAAGAATAAGGGCCTCTCGCTCCCTTGACCAGTAACGTTTAGAACTTCAACTAAAACCCATGGTGGGTGACTTGTTTGTACACATGCATTTTGTGCACTTTATGTAACTTATAGTATACGTGCTTCGTATTCACATTGCGTCTGATTGCTTAATATTGAGATTGTTTGTTGTGATTGGCCAGATTAACCACTTGGTTTGGTTTTGCGGTACTCAATAGAACAGAAAGTATTTGTATTCTCAGTACTGCATGTACAGTTTACAAAAAAAAAATTAATGTTAGGGTAACATGTTCATGTTAAATATTGTACATACATACAGTGACAGGTCACCCAAAATAACTTTAAAAGCTAAACTAGTTGGGTGACCACCATATATTGGTTATAATGTACAGAACAGTCAGAAAAAAGGCATTAAATGTAATTATTAGAAGTTAGAATTTTGAATCTTTCATCAATTATTTCATTCCACAATTTTGGTCCAATAAACTGAATATTGAATTTACCATAGTTGGTTTGAATTTTTGGAAGATAGAAGGTAGACCTGGTTGCAAAGCGAGTGTGCTTGCAGTCTTTGTTAAGAACAAATTGAAGATCTTTGGTAGTTTTCCAGTTACAAAACAGTGTATAAGACAAAGAGTTGGGAGATTTTTCAGATCTTGAAGTTTAAGAAGATCAAGTTGAGCTAACAGAGAACTAGTATGTGCATCAAAGTTAGAAAAAGTAATTAGATGGATAGCTTTCTTTTGCAATATGTAAAGTGGTTTTATGTTAGTATCATAGGTGTTTATTAGCCCAAACAATGCAACTGTAAGAAAGAAAGGGCAGAATAATAGCATGGTATAATTGAACTAGAATTGTAATGTCAAGAAAATGCCTACCCAAACTAAAGAAGAAAAACAAATACAAATATGCTAATGAACACTGAACTTGGGGAGAGAGTGCAGGGAGTGCCTCCCTACACTCCCTCTCCCCCTCTGTGGTATAGGAGAGGGGGAGGAGAGAGTGCGGGATTGCCTCCCTACACTCCCTCTCCCCTCTGTGGTATAGGAGAGGGGGAGGAGAGAGTGCGGGGAGTGCCTCCCTACACTCCCTCTCTGTGGTATAGGAGAGGGGGAGGAGAGAGTGCGGGGAGTGCCTCCATACACTCCCTCTCTGTGGTATAGGAGAGGGGAGGAGAGAGTGCGGGGAGTGCCTCCCTACACTCCCCTCTGTGGTATAGGAGAGGGGGAGGAGATTATGTGTTTTCTTTAGCAATTTTGAAGTAAATCAAGGAAACAGAGTTTTGCTGCAGCAACGTAAGTTGTGTTGCAGCACTTTATTTTTTTGAGATATGTATTGTATTAGTGGAGTACTTATTATACAAAAAGAATGTTAATCAAAAACGCGTCATAAAGAAAGTTTAGTTATTGCCGCACTTGATTAGTGCGAAAATTGATCACCCTAAACTATTACTTCCAATTTTCTTGCTTGCGGATTAACCCTAATCGCTAAAATCGCAGGTGCGCATGATAATATTTTACCACTAATGTTTGGTGTGGTGGAAACTTATCTGACTCAAACCTGAATAATAAAGCTTGCATAATTACTCGCCCGAGAAGCTTTCTCGTTTCAATTTTTTTGGTAAATCAGTAGCAATTACTATATAACGAACATAGTCCATGTTATTGCGTTGATGCTGTTTTTCGTTCTGGCCTATCAAAAGCAACAGGATATTACGATCTTTTTTGTCGGCCTTAAAAAGAGATTCATCTAAGCAGCTGATCGAAAGCAGAAATTGATAATTATAATTCGTGTGAAACTCTGTTAGTGTTGCATATAGCTGCAGTCTTCATGTAATGCATAGGATGACCTATTAGGACAGAAACAATTAAATCCTTGCAAACTGAAAATCGACACTCCGATACCTTTTACGAACCTGAGACATCGCAAAATATGATATAAAGCAAGACTTGAAACTAAATTCGTCCGTCTTTAACTCTATCAATTTTGTATGATATATTTGCAGTGTACAATGCGGCTTAGAAGACGATTACAAACTAGAACAGAATTCAATCTATACGATATCTATACAAACTGAAAACAAAAAAAAATTTAGCAATTACGGTTTAAAGTTTTTCAAGCGCTTTTTTGGTAACAGATTTACGCTATAAAATTTTCCCAGTGTCTTTTGGTTTAAGTTTGATGCTATAACAATTTCCCAATGCCTTTTGGCTTTGGCTGAGTCTAAAATGAGATTGTGAAAAGAGAACTCGATTGGAACGCAAAAGAAATGTGAAAAATAGAAAGAAATTCGCAAAATGTCTTAATTCGTTTTAGAATATTGTACGGTTTCGTTGCTGCGTGTTCATTCAAAGAAATAGATTGCATGCGTTATATGAAATAAGTATCTGACACCCACGTCCTAATAAAAAATTGCTTTACAGATTGTCTTCCAATTCCATCTGTTGTGATTTCTTAATTTTTTTGTGCTTATGATTCCATAACTTTGGGTGACACAATAAATAATTTTCGTGTAGTTACAATACTAAGCCATTTCCACTTACTTAGACTTGTATCAAGTATTTGTATTTCATCAGGGCAAACGCTAAACTGTAAGAGTTCTCAGTTGCTGAAAGCTGTAACCGTAGCTTACATGCTTGTATCCATGTATAACTTGTGGCTTGACAGACTTTTCAGTCAGATGTGATCTTTTAAATGTAGCTTCCTGTTGTCAGAATAGAGTACAGTCATTTGCAGAGTGAGAAGCAAACTTGGGTAAAAGAACTTGGTCGTATCTCAAATCATGTTGCTCAGGCTGGAGTTGCCGCAGAACTTGAACATTTCTCTGGTAACCTTGATCGAGTCGACGGCAGTGGTGGAATGCTTGAAAACCCCCATCCACACAGGTTGTCGATCTTTACTGTGCATGTTCGTGACGGTTTCTTAGCCACTCCAAGACAATCTGAATTGGATAAGAAGCGTTTTAATTGAAGTTAAGCTGTAATGATTGCTTAGTTATAAATATAAGTTATGTCTATGACAAAAACCTCGGCTTTTACTGCCAAGGTCCAACACCTGAAGGTCTTAGAGAATAAAGACCCCCATCCAATCACATTTGAAAACAAATCACAGAAGAGTGAATGCTTGTGATGTGTGTATCTCCACAGTGGTGGACTCCTCTCTTAAGTAATAACTTGGTAAAGTAATTTAAAGAGAAAACATTTCAAATCTTTTTTAAATACAGGACAAATGCAAGATAGTATCTTATATTGGGCTCCTTATTTTATACGTCTTGTAAACTAAAAAAAATCATTTAACGATAATCGCGAGTAACACGTTGACAAGTTGTAGCAGATGATAAATTTGCGGAATATTTGTTGTTTGGTGTTGATGATGCTTTTTTTTCCCTTACGTCTTATTAAGTGGTATTAATTTAAGGTCATAAAAAGAAGGGAAAACTCAGTGGCGAGGAACCATCAACGTGATGTTTATTGTGAATGTTCTACAACAAACAGAAAACTGAGTCGTTTTATAAAAAGTCCTATCTAGCGTCAGAATCCTCAAGTTAATTCTAGTTCAGTTGGAGTAATTTCGTGTGAAATCTTTTGAGATTTGTTAACGTTAAGAGATGACAATGTGTTAGAAGCGCTGATTTCAGTTCCATAAAAAAATACGTTGGTTATTCGGTGAGGTAAGCAAAACTTCCCTAATACTGAGATAAGCTTATATTTCACTCCTTATGAGAGCGTCTTATTTTCCAGCTTAGTGTGAACTGAATGTTTTCATTTTTTCGTGTTTTGAGAAAACGTTCTGAACATACTTTTGAGAAGTAGAACAGCCCATAGGCATATTTGCAACGAAAATGTAATTCGATAGAAACTGGTTATTTACATGTTGTCACTTTATGTTTATACGTGTAGCTCGATGCAATATGCAATACATCAGTAATTAAAATGATTTTAGCTCTTAGTCTCGACTTGGGTAAGTTCTTAGCATGTTCTTAAAATTTTATCATTCGGCTATCCTCAACGTTCTTATAATAATGGTTTAAAGCAAGCAGGTTTGCTTTTGTCGGTAAAGGGATAATTTTTGTACTGTTTTTGTGTACACGGTAGTATCAATTTGGATTTCATAACACATAAACAGTGTTTCTCTCTGGCTTTGTTAAAAATGGGGCAAAATGGCCGAAGTTCGACAGCCTCGAGAGCAAAGGTGAGTCAGTCAAAGTTGTTTTTGCCCGTTAATTTAAGCCGCAAATCAGAAATGGTTAAGTCTTTATATCTATCGAAATCTTTGGTCGTTTTCTCTTTGCCTTCAATAAAAACTGGATAAACAGGCGAGCTGGCTAACGGTACTTTGCGAAACGAAACGAAATGGTACTTTGAATGCGCGTCATAAAATAGGGAAAGATACGTTCGTTTGCGTTTTAAGTGTTTTCAGCATAAAATGTATCAGCGGGAATGTATAAAATGTTATGGAAACTGATTGAAAACTAGAACGGAAAAATTCTCATTGCGCTAGATAATCCAGCAGATGAGATATGTTTTACTTTCGTTGTTTGCCGCTGGAAGCTAAAAATACATGTCTACTAAGTGAAAGACGCGTGACTTGAGCTTTCTCTCTGGGGATTTCATCTCCATCGATACAGAATTAATTCACATCGCAATCAGAGATCTTTGTACCTTTTGTAACACACAAGTTCGCTAATTTGTGTTTTTCCCTAATTTTCCTTTTTTCTTGAATTTTGTTCTTGTATTACTATGAAATGGTTAGGTAAGAACGTGCAATAACAGGGAAAAGTGGGTGTCACTTCGTCTTTATCGCACTTTCGCAAACTACCATTTCGTTTCGTTTCGTTTCGTTTCGCAAAGTACCATAAGCCGGCGAGCTGTTTCATTCCGCGTGTGCAGAGACAAGGTGCTAGAACTGAGCCTTTCTAAATTTCCGTTCTAGCCAATTCGTCTTCTGGTGAACGGCAAACGATATGATGAAGGAGAAGTTTAAGTTGGCCGTTGACCCTGAACGGTTCTAAATCTCTGTAACAACTTCAGAAAACCAGCTCAATCGAAAACGACACTTACCGAATTTGAAGTTAAATACAAGAATTAACAGTTAAGCTTGGTGAAAATGATGAAAGAACGCATTCCCATGTATGGTCTGTGTTGGCTTGCAGTTTACTCTTGGGTGACTTTTCAACATGTACGGACCTAGATTAAAGGTTTATATCGGTTTCTCGTCTTCTGTATTTGGTCGCTATCCGTACACGGAAACAAATCTGGTATTGTGGTGAGAATCTGGCAAGTTGTGAATAATTAAATTGCCAGAAATAAGTTAATGAAAGCCGCAACAAACTCAATTCTTGGTTTTCACGAATTTGATGAAGTAGGTTTGCATACATACACAAAATTCAGAAAAAGGTTAAACGACAGTTGAAAGGAAACAAAACGAGAAAGATTTTTTTAGCTCTTATAGAACGTTAACTCTTCAGAAATGAGTCGCCCATCCTTAAAATAATTTTCAGACAATTAGGGTGAGATTTTACTGGTCCGCCGCATGGCGGCTAAAAAAGTCAGGATATGAGCAAAATAATTGCGTAATCAGTCCACGCAGTTTCTTTTCAGAATTACTGAGCTAGTGTAAAACTGTGATATTAAACAATTATTGGACGAGGTGGAGCAAAATATCGTGATTTGTTAGTGGTGAGCAGTTCAATTATATTATTTGCCGAAGCCGAAGGCTGAGGCAAATAATTGATCTGCGAGACACAGGCTAATCACGATATTTTGCGAAAACCGAGTTCAATAACAGTTTCATCATTCGATCACAAAGCTTGTTTTTCATAATTATTTTCGGGAAGCGAGAAACGATCTGTCATTTTTTACTGAAACGCGTCGATACAACTACGCATGAGCAGAATATTATTTGCAGCAAAATCAAGCAAAACCACAGTTGGACGGTATTGCGCACAAGCATTCCATTATTTGTAGGCAGCTATTGGTAGGTCACGTGGTAGGCTCTGGGCCAATGAAAAGGAAGGGAAAAAAGTATCGAATGATCCTGATAATAACTGAGACTTGAAAATAAATAGTGAAAGAAAACAAGCGGTTTTATAACATTGAGAATTCCGTGTTTTTTAGCCTGCGGGGGATTTGATCAAATTTCACTAAATTAAACGTTTTATTGGTAACGCAGAGTAACGTTTTTTAGGGAATTTTTCTTGAACATTTCGTGCCAGCGGTATGAAGAAAAATTTAAAGAGGAATTTTTAAACACCGTTAATTTGATAGCACAAGAAAACACAGCCTTAACCTTAGCTTTTCTTCTGTTGTTGAAGGTGACAGATTATAAATAAAATTATTTTCACGTTTTTGGTCTCGCAGAATCCACCAATAATTCTAATTACAGAACGCCGGTCCTCAAATTATAAACCTCGATGAAAGTTGTGTATGTTGTTACGGAGACTGAGCCGAAGATTGAATTTTTGTTAAACCATATTCGCCAGTATAATTGTACAACAAAAACCTAACTTGACAAACTCAAAATGCTATATCACAAGCCTGTAAACCCGTGAAAAACTGAATTTTAATTTTCCATTCGGTTTTTTTTGTTGATCAGGAAATAGGAATTTTGCGCTTCGCCTCTTGCGAAACATTTCTACGGAACTCCTCTTACTGAATTGAATGTATGTTAACTTACGTGACTGAATTGGCTGGTCCGGTGAATCTCGGTGTTCCCCTTTCAGTTCTTTAATGTAAATGCCTCTCATTTTTGCGTTACGTTAACGTCTTCCAATGTGAACCTGGAAAAAGACAGACATCAGACAATCAGATCTTTTACAGCGGAATAGAAATACTATAGGGATTTTGCCATCCTTTCACAACTAAAGCTCAAGATTTATGCATTATACAAGAAGCCGTAATGGCAGCAGCGAGGTTGAGATATTTAAGTAAAATAACGAGTTGCATGTATCATGCAAAAGTAAAATATGACGAGATCTAACCTTCCCAAACTCGACGTTGTTCCTTTGCTTCTGCTAGCCATCTCTAGGTCCACTGACTCGGTTTTGTGACTAAAACATTATGAGAAAACAAACAAACCAGCATTTGTAAGGTACACTATGATCTACCGGTGTGAAATGTCGGTCATCAGGAAATGAAAATGCGCAGTCATCGAAAAACTTCAAACTAACCTGAAACTCTCTATTTATAACATTTGAGGATTCAAGAAAATGATCAAAATGAGATAGTGCTCTTGCTTGCATGAAATTCTCGTGTGTTTAACTAAAATATTTCGTGAAAAATGCATACGGCCATTCTTCAATCCTTACATTCATCCTCCGGCCTGTACAGTTTGTTCTCAGAAATATACGAGCCCACTATCTTGCAAGTCTGCCCTTCCTTATTGGTAATGTTTGATATTCCTCAAGATCTAAAGCTTGTAGCTGCTTAGTGTTCGCAAAAGGTAGTAACAAGTTTTTTTTCTATACGTTTGAAATGACTCAATCTAATTGTTCATCGATAGCAGGAGACACAAGTCAAAGGTTAATATATACTTAATTACTGATGCTAAGTTTCATTTAGTTTACAGAGGTTCTTATTGTTTCTAGAAAGGAGTAACAATGTTTCTGATATATACCTGGCGTAGTCACTAAATTTAATCGATGATCGATGGCAAGCGGCAAAAATCAAAGGTTAGTGGTACTGATGTTAAATGAAGAAGAAAAAAAAGAAGCGAATTTAGAACTCAAGGGATCTGGGGATAGCCTAGTCACGTGATTTATGCTATCTTCTAAAAAATCAGAAGATTTCAGCGAAGAACTGAATGAAATTTGAAGCCCCAGAAACGCGATTAAGGCTTCTGTTTGGATAGTTTTAACTCCACCGGCAATGTTTCGAAATGGAATTTTGTTCTTTTTTATATTAGATTTTAATGGCTGTGAGTGAGTTGGTGACAGGAAAACAGGGGTGAATTGAAATTTCCTCAAGACCAGGGAATGAAATAAGTGGTAATCCTATGGTGTAACTTAAATCGATGAGCTTGAAAAAAGTGATGCAAGGAGCAACCAATGCAAACAAATGTTCAGCAGTTGCGGATTGAAATCAGTAACTACAGAATGTCGTATTTCCCAGATGCTTTTGGATCTTCGTTGCGTGCGTTTCTCAAACTCCGATAACTATCAGTAAAATATACGAAGCAACGAAATGTGAACTTTGGAAAGGGACGAGTTTTTGCCGACTTTCAATAGAACTTTTTCGAAATCTAGTGTATAAATTGGGCAAAATCGTCGGGAAGAAATTTAGTGATAGTACAATACTCACTTATTCATCGGAACGGAAAAACGGAAAAATTGTATTTTATGAATAATAACAGAAAAAGAAGCGAGTGTCCGAGAGGTAAAGTATATAAAAAGACACTGCATGTACGTAGAAAGTCATCGAAACCGGCTTCGTAACTGACTCGAGTTTTGCAATTATTATCTATTGCAAAACGTATAAAGAGGTTACACCATTGCTTATAAGCCATATATGCATCGAAAATATTCTAGCTCGTTTGTTATCTACTTTGCTTTTCGATAACAATCCGCAAATATTTTTGCAGGTTTGGTAATCAATTTTATCTAATGTTGATAACAATGACGATTTGGATCGATTGCATTGATTTGTTTTCGATACCGATTTCTAGGATATGTAGTGATGACACTAGGGTGTCTAAATCAAGGAAATAAAATTCGAACGCTGGGGAAAGAATTGCAAAGCACCCTCCCTCCTTCCCTCTCAAGGCAAATCGATATCGATTTTTATGTAGTGACTTCGCCAGGCTAAGGTGTTCATAAAACAAGGAAATGACATTTAAACGATGGTGAGACATTAGCTGTCTACCGTACTTTCCCCCACTAGCAAATCCCCTTAAAATGTCCACTAAAGAAAGCGTAGAGGCCCCAAAGGCGCTCAGTTTATTGTTTAATATACTATTGCTATCTTTTAACAAAGACTGTAAGCAAGGATGGATGCAAGAATTAATGAATGGATGGAAAACACCACGCTTATTCCAATAAGAGCTCAAGATTTTACAAAAGTTGGCAATGTAAGTAATTTCGTTTTCAAATTCAAAAACAGTATCTATTTTAGTTTCTGATTACTTGAAATTTGTTTTGAGCGATTGTGCAAATTAGACGGTATAAGCAAACCTGAAAAGCTCTCAGTGTGTATCCTTGAAAATTACGTCCTGCTGGAACATGCTAGTCTCCACCCCTAAACGTTATAGGTTTCACGAAAAATCCCCCCAAAAAGATGAAATTAATCCGCTACCACTGCAAAAGCATGATGGATATCACCGTTGGTTTGCCAAAAGGCGCACCCTTAATTTTTCCGTAAAATTTGAAAGAAAACCTATCGGCTTGTCATCACATAGACTGTTCATGGATGCATGCGCAACCTTAATTTGTATTTCCCGTAACTCCAAATTTTGGGATTGCTGCTAGTAGACACAACTTATAATTTATAGTCTTGTAAGAACTAAACAACACGCCGAGTTGGACTTAGCTGAATTAGGTGGCGCTGGAGTGGCAGACAATCAATATTCTTGTGCTTTACGTTCCAAAATCGTGTGCCTTTCACTCTTTTTTTTGACCTTAAAAGATAGAAATTAATTCTTATTCATTAGGCGATCAGGTTTACAATAAAAACAGATCAAGGCCACTCATAGAATTTTCGAGGGATAGCATTGAATTTTGACGCCGTATGCGTGTAGTCGCGATAACAGCACCATGTTGCGGGATTGCGGTGCGTATTTTATGCCTAAGACAACTACTCAAACAAACAAATTAAAACAACTCGGACAGCTCTTACCTTCTTGAATCGAAGATTTTTGTCAAATGTCTCTGCAGGCTTCACACATCGTGGAAGTTTATTGACCATTTAAGTCATCTAACGGCAAAGAAAGGAATAAACCAGTTACTCGTGCACACTGACTCGGATTTGGATACGAAATCGGTGGCTTTTTAGTGAAAGAAATCTGATCTCATGATTCAATTTAGCGAAGACCAGAAATCAATTGCCAAGTTCAAGTCTAGGTGAAACTCAACCTAACGTTCATTTGATGTTTTTAGCAACAACTCGCAAACAGGAAACTCATACTAAGGCCAGATAATAATTCTAGGAGAACTAACCTTCAGAGTGCTCTGGTCTCTAAAACAGTTCTCCTCAAGAAGACACCAAGCCAGGACCTCAAAATGAGCTTCAACATCACACGGCGGACACCTCCAGAACTAATGGGTGTGTGTGTCTTGTGACTCACCTCTTTTTATGCTGCATTAAAAATTCATAACGCAATCTACGATGAAAAATATTTTAATCGGCCAGAGAACACTGAATAGTTAACGTATTAACGCGGCTCACTTGTCGGAATGGTCCTATGTCGCGCTATGTTGCTTCTGGTATTTCTTGTCAGTTGAGTATTTCGCATATTTCACAAGGCAGAGAGAAGACCAACAACTGGGCCGGCACCCTTGATCTCGACGCAGGCTAATTACACCTTTTCAGTAAAGTGCAAAGTCTGTATATAAATCAAAATGTATATTGCATTCGTCCTCACCTCAGTAAAATAACATTTGAGCATTTCTCAGTTGCATTGCATTTTTGGTTGCAAGTACAGGACAAGCGACCAATCAGTGAAAGATTGAATCCAAAGTGGATTCCAACAACTGCACGCACCTTGATTACGACATGGGATATCACGTTTTGAATGTGTAAGTTATCGTCGCAGTTATGAACACTAGTTAACCAGTAGTGAAAATAAAGCCTTAAAAATTTAGGCTTGTACATGATTCGAATCCACGACCTCTGCGATACCGGTGCAGTGTTCTACCAACTCAGCTAACAAGCCAACTGGGAGCTGGTCATTTTGTTGATTCGTAATATACCCGTGAGTGATGAACACGTGAGAATGAATATATGAAAATCATATATTTGAACTGCGGATTTTTTTAAAGAAATATTTTAAGGGGTAAATAATTTACTAAAAGTAGCAGGCACTTATTTTAAAATGCTGTGAAAGTTGGGCCTTTCTCACTAAAATTCTACACAAGAACCTGGGATCTGGTGAATAGTCGTGACGTCATTCGTGTGAACTCAGTCGAGTGCGTCACTCTTTTGTTTTTGTGATTTCCGTGGAACAAAACTGTCGGAGAACTACCAAGATTCACTATCGGGGTCGAAAGCTTCGGAAAACTCATGAATTAGCGAATCCTCTTCACGAAAAGGAGAAAAACAACTGAAAATGATATATGGGGATTATAAGCTATCTAAAAATGTAAAAGAAAACTTTGTAGTGAATTTTCGATTCATGTGCACTAACTTCGACGATCACTCATACATTCATTCTTTAATCCGCGGTTCAAATATATGATTTTCATATACTCATTCTCACGTATCACGTTTTGGCGGTCACACCTTGCCTTTATCTCAAGAAATGTTAATTTGCGTTGTAAAGGTCAAGATTTAATTTTATGTAGGAACCTTGACGACTTGAGTCTAGCCTGCAGAACAGGCGTTGTTGTTGTTTTGTCGTATTTCAGGCGAGTGGAGGCTCTAACGATGCGTGGGTGGAGCGCGAGTGTCACACGAAAGAAAGAAAGAGAGAAAGAAATAAAGGGAGAGGGAAAACTAAAACTTAACAAGGGCTTTTATGGCTATCTCTTTTCACGATGATCTTCTCTCATCGTGCAGTCAGGAGCTTAGATTACTCGGCTAATTGTGTCAATAACAAAATGCTCGAATATGATTGGCTCTTAACAGCCCTTATTTATGCTTTAATCGGCTGTTTCAGGCAAATTGTCCGATTTGAGCTGTCCGATTACAAACGCTTGTAATCGGAAAGGACAAATCGAACAGTTAAGCGGCACCCAATAAAAAATAAGCACTTCATTCTATTAGCCCTTAAACTACAACTACCTAGCCCATACTGGCCAATCAAAATCAAGGAAAATTCTCACAGGTCCAGACTGAAAATGACTTTTATTGAGATATGCTTTTCTTAGGCTCGATTCAGACGCCGTAATTTTCATGAGCCGAACTTAATTCGAATTTGGACCGACCCAAAGTAACAAAATTACGCCCGTTGATTCAGACGTCGAACTTAACTTGCTGTTCCACAGGCGCTCCTAATACAGTTCGGGTTCCAGTTCCAGCTCTGAGTAAAACTGCTTAAATATATACAATATAATAATTTATGCATTAGGTTCGGCACATGAAAGTTCGGCGTCGGAATCAAAGCCGTTCCAAAGTCGAAATTTCCGCCTCATCCAGGCGAAAAGAACGCCTTATAGCCGTTACAAATTAAAATAGCCGAACTTTCCATGATTCGGCTCATGAAAATTACGTCGTCTGAATCGGACCTTTGCTTTTGACAGCCTTTGACCTTGAATTGAAAGACTGCAGCTGTTAAAGTTGGCTGCTAATGCTGGACTCAATCTTTGCTTTGGTAGATCTAAGGGTAATGCCCGCTACCTCAGTTGTGGCCTTAGTGCCCTTAGAGTGGCTTCAGCTTACCAGATCACATTAATTTGTTAGGTATCCTTGTCACTCCAGCCACATCCCACATGCTTTGCGTTTTCAAAGGTAGTTATTTGTTTTCCAGAGTTCAGTAGTGCGCACCTTAGGTTTATATAAATTTTGTTTGGAAGCATATCTGGTGTTATACCAGTGAATACTACTTGCATATTGAAAATAATTTTGAAGCAAATCTGGTAGCAGAACTTTGTGCGATAGGTGCGTGAATTTAAAGCATGGAGTCAATACACATTATTTACCGTTAGAACGTCTAGCAAGTAAAGCAAAGAGAGGGCACTGTCAGTTTGATTGCAAAATGTACGTGCAAAAAATATAAACCTTACAGAGTGATTCTGTTTTGTTTGTCTTTTGTTTGTGCGAGATTTGTATGCGCTTCCCCATGCTAATATAGCGTAAGAGATGTAAGGGTAAATGATACTGTAATAAAGGTGTCTCATCTGAGAGAGGGTTAAGAAATGCCTGGATTAGCTATTATCCCATTGTTGCGGGAAATTCTTAAACCTACATAGGATATATAGTGTTTGAAGGATACTGTCTCATCAAGGAGTACGTCTAAGTAAATACAGTAGAGCAATGAGGTAGATCATTAATGTAAATGAAGAATAAAATTGGACCAAGCGAGCTTCCCTGTGGAATGCCAAAGGTGACTACTTGCTTCGAGGAGACCGTATTCCCTATCGCAGTATATTTTTGCCTGTTGTTTAAGTAACTAGTGAGAAGTTGAAGGGGTATTCCTCTTATCCCTTACCGTTCCATTTTATTTAGTAAGATATTATGATTAACAGTATCAAAGGCTCTAGAAAAGTCTAAGAAAACCCCAGATGTGTACATATTATCAGGTTATCAGTAATTTCTGTTAAAGCTTGTGCTGTAGAATGCCCCTTTCTGAAACCGAATTGAAACTGGTAGAGAATACCGCGCTTGTCCAGATAATTTACTACTGAGCTGCTCACATAATAGTTTTTCAAAAACTTTGTGTTAGGGCTGAAAGCGTTGAGATCGGACGATAATTGAAAGGATCAGATTCATTGCCCCCTTTATAAACCCGCGTGACGTTAGAAATTGTGAAAATATCTGGGAATATACCTTGTTGCAATGATTGGTTGAAAACTGTCGTCAGTGCTATATAGATGTGATTAGCAGCAAGTTTGACACACTTACTGGGAAAACGTATCGTCGACTTTTCCACTTTCAGATTCATGATTTTGTCATAGACTTCGCATTCAGAGATACAACGAAACATAAAACTATTCAAAAAGGATCTGTTGATGTACGCTGACGGATCAATGTGACTTGTTGGTTATTTATCTGCCGAATTCTCCCTACCTTCACAAAAGAGTTATCGAGCTGATTACAAATACTTTGTTTGTCTTTATAGAATCTATTATCATGTAATATTTTTTTTAATCGAGAGTTGAGAATTGTTTTCGTCCTATTTATTAGTGTTTCAATAACCTTCCATGTATTCTTGATATTATCTCTATTCAATTCGAACTGCTTTACTAAGTAGGTTTTACGCGCAACTTTAGTTATTTTGTTTGGCTAATTACTATAGGTTTTGTACTTTCGTTGTTTACGCGGGTCGTTACTCCAGAAGTGAGTTTTAAATAGCTTATGCTTACGCTTGATGGAAGCTAAGATAGCTTTTGAGAGATAGTTTCTGTAATCATTTTTTCTTCTGTCTTGAAGTCTTCCGCACGGGGGGAGCATGACGGTCCGTGATTTTATACGTAAGTTATTTACAATGACATTCATACAATCTGCAAAAGCGGTCAAAAACAAGCTGGTAACATGGCGAGAAATGTATAATTATTTAAAAGCAATATTTCGAGAGGCACTGGCAGCCTTCTTTTATTACTGGGTGTTACAGACTATTTTGAAGTCTTTGTTAAGCAAACAGTCACAACATACGTGTGGCTTAACAAGCAATGACAAAAAAGATAAGCTAAAATATGTATAACAAAAATTGAAAAGGATTTAAGTTAAAAGATATCAAGAAACAAATTTAAAAAGACATCTATTTACAGAGGCCCGTTTGAATCGATCAGTTTTTAGTTTAGGAAGTATAAAGTCATGACCCCTTTCTCTACGAACCCTATAACGTTTGGGAGGGAGCAAGGTATATAATACATGACCAGTGTCACTTTTGATTCTGTTAAAAAGATCACTGTCCCTACTCGTAACTACATCAGATATCAAAATGAACTTATTAGTGTAGCCAAAACGATAGGCTCGCCGAAAAAAGGTGTCAATTCGATCTAAATATTTGCGTTGATAGGCCGAGGCCCAAATTTCTAATCCATACAGGAATAATGACATTATCAAAGAGTTGAAGAGTTTACTAAGCTGATCTTTAGAGAACACATAATACTTTCATATCCTAAGAATATACAGACGACTAGCAGCTCTAGAAAGTAGGCTGTCAATATGAAGATCCCAATTACAAGGATCTTCATGGAAAGTAATTCCCAAAAGTTTCAGCCACTCTTTCCGCTCAATCCCAGGCACTGGAGGAGGAGCAGGCTTAGTACTTCTACTACGCAGTAGCATTTCCCACGGAACTTGATATCGTGATCGGGTCATTGTGCAATTTATTTGCGCTGACATTGTAGTTAGCGTCATTTAAATTTGCTATGCCGACGAGTCCCAATAAATACGAAACAGCTGTCCATGGCTGCAACACTACTTTATCGAATTTCGGTCATGTTGGTGTCTCGCAAACTCAACTTTTCACGTAGTATCAGCCTTGCATTCTATTCTATTCTGTTAAATCAATGACGTCTTTAGCGCGGGCGAAAAGTGAGCGCACATTAAAACATGGTGGATTTACCCCTGTCAGTTGCAAAATGGTTATTTTCTACTGAACGACCACCGCTACCTATCTTTTTAATGAAACGATTTTAGCTTCGCAATCATTCTTCTTTTAGTTTCGAGATTTAACAATTCGCAGCTTCAAATGAGTTATCGTTGGAAACGCGAGTTTGTCTGTTTCCCGAAGAGGTAAGAACGCACGTCCTCAAAACAATGTTTTGTGTCACTTATGCTGCGATGCGGTACGTCTCTGCTGAAAAAGTAATATCCAGCTGTTCCTCATGTTTGATGAAGCATATGTATAATGTTATGTTCTTTATTTGTAATTTCTGTTCCTTAGGGATAACTAGGATTGAGTATACATACTATATTTTGTGTTCCAGACAGTTTCAGTTTACATGCACTACAGGCTAGGATGGTAAGCTTACATGTATCTCTTTCGCGTACACGGTGACCTGTTCTTTTTATTTCTTTAATAGAAAGAACCCCATAGCCAGTTTTGATCATCGGTTTCAAACGTTTCAAATCCATTAATAAATATTAGTGTTTTCCAGTTATCAGAAAATGAGAAAAAAAAAGTCTCGTCGAGGGCAAAACCTTTTTTATAATACACGCAAACTTTTAAAACCGTTTTTCTGTTTCGGAAAACGAAACAAGTTTGGTTGCCATGGTTGTCTGAACGAATTTTCAGCCCTCGCTCTCCGACAAACTCGCGCAACATTTAGAGCGAAGCAAAACCAAACAAGGAGCGAAATAATTCGCTAACCAGTACAACTTCACTTAATTCCAGGGTTAACAATTAAAAAAAAAACCTTTTGTAAATTATTAATTTTCCCCAACTCAAATTACGACTTGTTAGTGAACTTGTTAGTCAATTCTCTTGTGCAAAGATTGCCAAATCTATTATAAAGGTATAAAGAAGCGTAAATAAAAAGTGGTCTTCGTTAACTTTCGTTACTTTGCAAAATGACTTTTAAAGAGAAAATTAGATACGGCTTGAAGTAAAAACTCAGGCGTCTAAATATTCTTACAGAGAAATGGAATAGTTGAGTAAGTTTTCACATTACTTCACTTATTTCTTGGCAAACATAGTAGGGCCCTGCTAAAGAACTGGTTAATAGGACATACGAACGTGAAGCTATTGTACATTGTCTTTGTATTATCTGTCGTTTCACGAGGTCCCAAATACACACAAATACCGATATTATTAAATTTTGAAATAGTCTAGTTCATAAAGGAAATATATACTGGCTATATACTTGCGAAAACCCTGGACTGAACAAGGGCCCCCATCCAAGAGCAAAGTGCTATTTGGCCTACATGTGGTAACAAGTGAATTTTTCAACTAGGGAACCTCACCATATATGACTTTTGTTTAATAATGGTCATCATAAGATTTTCTTACGAATAGCCCGTGTGAACTAGATTAGTTACGGCGGGACTAAACACCTAAACACCGTTTTTGCGTCGCTTGACATGGTTTTCACGTTAATATCTCGTTCGCGTTTCAAGCAATCCAAAATCCCTCTGCTCATCCCAGGATGTTGTATTGTCGGATATTTTGTGAATTTTTTGGTGATTTTTGGGCATGTTTGGGAAGAGATAATTTTTCTAGAAGGATTTGTTAAATTTAGGGAAATAGGGAATATTGAAGATTTGATGAAGGTTTAATATTGGAATTTGAAGTGGAAAATTAGTAGATGGACACCGAAACAGTTCCCCGGCGACCTTCAGTGCTCTTGTTGGGTGTCAGCTGTCTGGTGGTGTTTCAAAACATCTTTGTGCAGTCCCACCTTAATTCAAGGTAAAATTTGAGTACTGACAAGAAATAAGCAAAGGACCGCCGACGATAATGCTGCTTGTTTGCTTAGGATCTACAAAAGATCTAATCAGCAAAACAAACAAACAAACAGACAAACAAATACAAGGCTGATTCTACGTGAAAGTTGACTTTGCGACGGAGAAAGCAACTCATCACCCGTTCACGATATCAAGTTCCGTACCTTGGATTCTTGCCCTCCGACATGCTGGTGTCTGGCGAAGTCAAATTTTCCCACGCAATATCGGTCTTGCTTTTGCAATATTCTAAATCAGTTGAGTGATTTCTTGACCATAATAGTTTTTCTCCCATATTTTATTTAGTCCAACATTCAGGAGCACTCGATCGCAACAGCATTAACTATCTCCCCAATTAGGCACTTACATATTTTTTCTGTGGTGCAGATCATAATTTCTGCACAATTCCGCACATTTTTCAAATACTTTCGTACCCGTGATCAGCTGCAGATTTTTGTTAGCTCAAATTAAAGTGATAACTATTTTATTCTATTTTACTTCCTACTGTGATTCAGAAACTGTCTCTTTGGTGAGAGCACACGGTAGCTAAGGAGCAGTAATGACAGCTGACACATCCACATCCACATCGGTACTGATTATGTGGTAGTGATTATGTGGAAAATTCAAATTCGGTAGTAAGAAAACACGCACACACACTTCTATGAAGGAAAGTATTAATTTAGAAAGCAAAATTTAAGTTCGCTTGAAAACACACACTCTATAAACTAGCAAGGCATCAGTTGCTGAAGCAGTGCTTTTTTTACTTGCTGGACTCATTATTCAAAGGTGATGGGGTAGCTGACTTGACGCTTGCTGTCCCAAGCGTACAGCCTTTTCTCTCGGGGATTGTAGTCCACCATAGAGTTGTAGCCATACTGATTAGTGAACTGTATGTTGGGGTTCCACGTTCTTCCCGTCTTGGTGTCGTAAGCAAAGTTGATGGTAGTGGACTTGCCGTTGTACTGATCAATGGCGTAGACAACTCCGCAGGCGACAAAAGCGTTCCCCATCTGGTTCATCCTTTCTGTGAATCAAAACGAGACTTCACTAATTTGTTGCTGATTGATGGATTCTCAGTTAAAAGAAGTTAAGGTGATTCACACGATAGATTAAGTGAAGACAACTCAGTTGATTATTCGTCATAACGGAGCAGTTCTCAAGTGTATTGGACTTGTCTCCCACCTTTTTTTAGTCTCCTATGCGTCACACTATTCAGCAATATGTGGGTCTGATTTGAGACAAGTGGATTTTATATCTTCAGTGGCTGTGGTCTAAAATCTATGGGGTTCTCCTCTCTTAAATTGAATTTATTTTGGAAGCTGTCGAATTCAACATAAAATTAAGATTCTTCGAAAAGAGAGCAGGACAATCTAACCAAGATGCCATTTTCGAAAAAGAAACATATATCTGAAGGACTTGAGGGTGCTTTGGCATTCAGTACGTTACGAGATGAGCCGAAAAGTATGCAAGTCTTGAAAGGTTTTGGACTCATTCAAGTCCCTTTGTTAATGAAATATTCATTTCTTTGCGACCCTACCAGAAAATATTCTAGAAATTTCTTTCTTTTATAATCTAGATGTTACGTATAATTTCTAACGCTCAGAAGGCAGAAAAAGTTGGTCTGACGTGACGGGAGAGACCTGCTTACGTTTTTCCTGATATTTCCCCCTTTTCAAAAAGTTGTCCTTACCAGTACTCAAAGACCAAGTGTGGGTTACGACGTTTCTGAACACATCAATCATCTGTGCGTACAGTCGATAGCTATGGTCAGAATCACCCCATAAAGCCCACAATCCTTGCTCGTCAACAGCCAAGTCTACTGCGCAGTATACGCCACACCACTGGTAGCCGTTCCTTCTTTGGTTCAAACCGCCTAACGTAATCTGCGCCTCCTGTGTGTCCGACCTCAGGTCAAATTTGATCACGTACGGCGAGTTTTCTCTGTCAATAAGGAAAGAGGTCTTAGAGAGTTTATATAAGATCTAAACTGTAATTTAACTTTACAACAGATATACATACTTCCAGAAGATTTCATTTTTTTTCTATAACTTTTAATAGTTCTAATAGTTTAGTTGTTAGTTTTAGCAATGGTTTATGCCGGGGCCCATGAGAATTTTATTGTACCATTAAATTTAATTGTTAATGCGCCGTTGAAAACTTCGTGTTGATATTTGTGCAATATGAATTGAATCAAATGACTGTGAATATATGGAAATTCATATATTTGAACTGCGGATTATAAGGAATAAAGATGTGACTGATCATCGCAGTTCAGTATGAACTATACTTCAGGCTCTATTTCACTGCTGCTTAAGTAGTGTTCATGAATGTGATGGTCATTCACATCTTCAGAAATTAAATTAGATTAAAAATTAAATTAATCAAAATGTAGAAAGATTTCTTGTATTCATTGTCTTTCTATTCGTTTGCTTTTACTTGTGCTAGTATTTAGGACAATTTTCACGTGGTCGACTGTATGCTTATATTAATTTGCTAATTTTTCTGATAAACACGCAAACAAACATTAAACAAACTAGCTCTTCTTTTGCCCCGGATCCCTATGGCCAATGACTAGAAATCATTTTTGTCATTCCCATTTGCTGAATTTCTACTTAAAGAAATATCTTATGCGCCAAAACCTTATTATTATCTATGCTACAAAGACTTAGCTTTTCACAATCTGAACAAGTTTGTTTCAAGAGTTCATTTTGCCGGGACTTCAGTAACCTTTTTATGGTTTTGATTGTACTGCACCAGTCACTCAAAAGTTAACTAAACTATTATGTCATTTCTATCTAAGTTAAGCATGAGAACACACCTGTTGTAATAAAGGTATGGTCCATACACCACAGCTCCTGTTCCGTCATAATTGTAAGGCAATGTATGTGTCTTACGAGGTATGCCTGCTTTGAACATTACCATGTTTTCATACTCTTCGACAACTTTTAAGGAACGGTACGACTCCATGACAAAAATGGTCTCCTCTCCCAAGATTCCTAGCGGGTCTTTCATCCACGCTCCTTGGATGTGCTGCCTGAAGTTGTGTGTCACAGGTTTACCAACAGACTTGATATTGGAGCAATTGTCTGCACAAAATAAGTGCAACTCGTAACTTAACAATTTCGTTTGCAGTTTTGCGAGAGGTGTTGCGAAAAGATAAACAGAATTTTTGTTTTTGCAATGATTGCGGCAACAAAAAGTCCCGAGAATTGTTACTTGATTCTTAACAACAGTTTGAAACAACTTTATTAACTTATCGTAATTACTCAAGTTCGTACGGTTAAAAATTACTACCTATCAATAGGTTTAGTAGTGTAATCAAATCTCAAGTTCATGTCAGCTTAGGAACAGGTTCATGTCAGCTTAGGACAGGGTTGTCTGAAAAAAAAAAAAAAAAACACGAGAGCTTGGATAGGCTGGGAAATATTGTGTCTGTGTCTGACAGTAAAGAAATAAATGAACTTTATGGATATGCAGAAGCGACATACCGTACTGCAAGCTTTGTACACTTTTCATGGCACTCCCCACTTTCCCATCCTCATCAAGGATCAATTTTACCAGCTTAAAATTATGAAATGACAAATAATAAACAAATATCATAAGTTCTAAATAAACAAACAAGTGGACAAATAATTGAACTGACAAATAAATGAGTAAAAAAAAAGACGAGCAAAAAAACCTTTGTATACCATGTGAACCATGTACATCTAATCTCAAGTTCATGCCAGCTTAGGAAAGAACTCCTGCTGAAAATGATACTAAACTAACTATATTCCCATACATGGCAGTTGGTTTTAACTCGATTATTGTTACAAGGTTGTTTCGTTTGCACAAAAAGTGATAAAACATTGTTTATTCTAGGTTACGAGCTGGAAGAAATGGGATTCAGCCAAGTAACAAATTGGCGTCGTAAAGTTAAGAATTTTTTTATTCTCTCTCTCTCTCTCTCTCTCTCTCTCTCTCTCTCTCTCTCTCTCTCTCTCTCTCTCTCTCTCTCTCTCTCTCTCTCGATTTTCTCCCAAGATATCGCTGACAGGTAACGCGTTAACGACTCGAAGGTTCGAATCACCGATAAAATACCGCGCCAGGCCCCTTCTCTACCGCAAAACAAAGACTGTTTTGCATTCGAATGATCTATGACAATGGCTGCACATGATTTCAAGGAACAGCACAAATAACTGTGAATTGTAGACCTTTCGCAGTTTTTGATCAGTTAGGTTTCGCTACACATTTAAACTTACATGTTTCTTCGCCAGCTCAATGGCAAGTTCATCCACTGTATGTCTGGATGGAATCGAGGAACGCTTGGCTGTGAGAGGCTTGTGCTCTGAGCCAGTGGCGAGCACCAATCCCTGAAACGATATTTTCCGTTGGCTCACGTCATGATCTGAACTAGGCTTATTGGCAACTCATTTCAAGAAAAAAAAAGAAATGATACTCTACTTGTAACAGGCCTAATGAAAGATGACCATAAGATAGTCCGTGTAAAGGCCAATTGGGATCGCTAGAGCTGTTTCCATTGAGTGTTCAAAGTAATACTGCATTATTTTAATTTTCTTTTGGTCTCCTTTGATTGGTGTCAAACTCGAGCCACTTTTGAACACCAAAACTCACACTTGGTTGGAATTCTAGGCTCAGGTTTTAAACTAATCTGAAACGAGAATGAATGAACAAATCGAGTGGAGGTTTTATTTGTTTTTTAGGAACAAGATAGCAAATGAAATATTCTATGGTGCGAAATGGAATATGTAATATTTTACAGGCAGGATGGAATGAGCATTCAAGTCTATGACGCAAATTGAGGCAAAGCCGGAAAAACAGCAAATCACGTGACTGCGGTCACTTCTTACAACACTAAAGCGGGCTTGAGATTGGCCCGGGGTGGTTACTGGACGGGACAAAAATAAACAGTGGGATGGTTGAGTCCCTCTTTGGAAATAAATCTCGCCCCTAGATTTCCCTTAGAACTGCATTCATCAAAGAAAGTTTCGTGTAATTGTAGTTTAAGGAAAATACAGGATAACTTACCAGTGAGATCGCAAGGGTACAGCAAAACAGAGGCAAATAACGCGACACCATCTCGTAAAAATTTACTTGCACAAATCTGCCAAAAATAAGACTAAAATGAATAAAAAGTACTACATGAGTTAATTACTATTGATTAGAGGAAGTAACTTAAGCAGATTAACAATTTGATGCCTCTGACCCAAAATCTGCGGAGCAGAATTTTGTGACATTGCTAATTTGATATTCTCTCAGATATACGTGGCGGTCAACGTTTTGAAACTACAAAGAGAAGTTTCATTTTTGCGGAAAAAACGTCGGATTAAATTTGAAAAAAAATGTCCACGATAAGGCAACAATTCAAAGAAAGTTATAGAGCATGTCTTTAGTGTACAAACCTCTGTTAACTTTACCGAATGGCTCTTTGAATTGGATCAATATGGCAGTGCTTTCCTCTGGTGCTGTTTGACAAAAGAAAGCCAATTTTTTCATCGCAGATTTGATTCCTTTAGCAAAACAAGCTTTTTTAATGAATAGTACTCAGGACAAAGCCCAGGTGGGCTCTGTTGACACCTGGATTTTTCGCCGTTTTCACATGCTCAGAAGCGCCCTACGCAACTCGATCGATACGCGTAGAATGCTGCCGGATACATAGCCACAGGTTATGCAATCGTTCTCATTAAAAAGCAAGGGTGTAGCGAGGGAGGAAGATCCTGGGGTGCCCGTGACCCCCCCTGGGGTGCCCGTGACCCCCCTTTGTAAGCCTTTTTTTAAGCAAATAACCTACAATATTCAGGTGGTAATCTGGTGAGTACCCTCTGTTTGACACAGTGTGACCCCCCCCCCCCCTTTGAAAAATCCTGGATACGCCCCTGAAAAGGCGGCACAGAATTGAAAAAAAAACCGTCCTATTCATCACCGATTTGATCATTCGAGGATGATCTTTAAGCACATGGAAACGACCTTGAAATGTAAAAAGGCTACAAGTAATAGCACCCATGTGTTGCAAAGTTAGCAAGCGACGATGCAGAACAAAATCCTTGAACTGAACATTCGCCGAAACAGTTCACAATAGTGTTTTCTTGTCTCAGAGTTCCCGAGCAAAGATTTGCGCATTTGAAATTAGAGTTTCTGGCAACAGGTCTTTTATAGGACTTCGCAATCTTTTACCCAGGGCGCAACGAAGAGAAAAGCTCGGCATAGTGCTTTAAAATGTTAATGGCCTGTTCTTACACTGCCTGTTTTGAAAGCGGAAAAAGGAAATTTGATACTGAATTTCTCGAACACGAACAGCAGAACAGAAATGCAAATGCCCATGGCCACGATATTGTCGATTCAAAAATCAATATTTCGAGAGTTTGGGATATAAATCGGCTCAGAGCTGTTACTTCAAGTGTCTGCACTTGTACAAGTAAGTTTGGAAACTGAAGTCCGTGAATTTGGCTTTAACTGATTTGCAGCAAGTTTGGGTCTTCCAGTTGCCATCACTTGATTTCTAAAGTATGTACTAACATTCTGGTCAGACGATGTTTTTTCTCTGATAGATGAAATTGAACTTATAAGGCCATTCAATGATCGACTTTTCGAACGCTTGCAAAAGTTCAGAGTATGCTAACTAATCGGATGAAACACAGACTGAAAACAAGAGTGACAGAATTGAATTGTATATGGGTGGAGTAAAAACAGATAAGACTTGAAGAAATCGGCCACAGTACCACGAATATATAGCGTTGAAAACTCTGGAGTTGTGATTACGTAAAACACAAACTTACCAACTGGACGAGTTTAAACCAATTTCAAGAGGCCTGCAATTAAACAAAAAATACATTTCAGTTATAACGATAGGGTGTTTGAAACTGTGCAATTGTTCTTACTGAGTCGAGTGAAGATCATTCGTCAAAGGCTATATGGCTTCGTTTAAAACCAACAAACTACAGAGCTAACATACCTTTGAAGTTCCCACTGCAGAGTGACTGAGTAGCTGGGGTGTTGGTGTTTTTAAACTTTTGCAAAATCCTAACAAGGAACTGCCTGTCAGTCTTTACGGTATGTCAATGATTGTTTTGATTTGAAAAGCACTTTGAGTGGTATATTTCGTAACGATGTTTTTATTCCTTGTTGATCAATTTGCGGTTTTTTAAATCACGACTGGAATGTTTTCCTTGTACCGTTAATTTCCCGGGAAGAGTCACGAGCAGTTTATGTATAGTGAGATGTCAGTAGCTTCTCCCACCCTCCCCCACCCCACCCCAAAAAGAAACTTCGACACGATATATAGGATACAAACCAGGGTCTTAAAATAACTGGTAATATCATGTTGCCCTGTGTGCTCAACATCTGCTTCAGTTCAGATGATAGTGTCATTGGGCAGTGGCGTTTAGCCGTTGGCCTTGTCTCCATCACCTCCGCGCATTTTAGGAACGTAAAAGAACCCAAACAATGATTGCAAAGAGCTGTGTTCTCCCTGCGGTCTTTCCTACTTTACACATACATGTATACCACATATTCGAGGATATCAGCATGTTTCTTTGCTACACTGTAAATCCGAATGAAAATAAAGCCATGAGATTTGATGAGAGATGAGATGAGATGAGATGGCGTCTTACCCCCCTGTCCTCACCTGCCCCCTGCTCCCCCTTCTTCCCCCCCCCCCCCACACACCCCAAAGAGGTAACGTGTGGTTTCGATGGTTATAGCAAAAGTGTCTATTGTGATGTAGGATGCAGTTCCTTATGTTCAGATATTTCTCGGTAGAGGGATAAAAAGGATTAAATGTCTGAACCTCTGGTTATGATAAACAGCACGAATATTGTTGAACGGTTCATTATTGAGAAATGTCAGTGCGCAGACTCAGAACATGCCACAGATTATTACCTGCCCCCAGCTATATTTCGATGAGTTCCGAATTTAATTATTCATTTTCACAAGAAAGACTTTTATTATTTTACAGGTAAGTTTCATAAACTTTCATGTCTAGTTGCTTATCATTTTGGCTCATTTACCAACATCCATACCACACTGGCGGTATTGCTCTTTGAAAGAGGGACAAAGATTTCCAAACACAGGAGAGCTTGCCCGCAGGCCAGAAACAGTTGGACTTAGCGACTTCCTATTAAAACTAATCGCTTCTTACTTATTACTTCTTATTACTTTCATACATTGTCTCAGAAATGTTTCTATTCGCATTTATGAGCACGTATGCGAATTTCTTACGGTCTAGCCGAAAGTGGTTTAAAAAGGCTGAATGTTTCTATACGTGTCAGCATTTCTAGCAACCTTCCTTCAGACTTATACTTGAGCTTCTTTTCCACAGAAAAGCTAGTTTCCCACCGATGCAGCTTAACTGAACACTCTGTCCACAGTACTGATTACTGAGGTACAACCTATATGATATTGTATCCGGGGGACGATACTATAATGAAAGTTACCCAACTGTCCCCGCAAAATTTCTTTTCCTTTATTTTGCTGAATTATCGTTCATGTGACAAGTATTCCGTAGTCGGGGTTAGATTCTTAAAACTGATTAACAGACTTGATATGCAATTTAGCATATGAACTGTGAACTTCATGCAGGTCCTTCAGTAACCGGTTACTACAAACCATAAGTGCCATAATCCTTCTGTGATATCTCATACCTATTCATTGTGAACCGTATAAATATATAGTCTCCATGAATCTGTTAGTGCGACATAATGAATGTGCAGGACGCATAGCAGCCACAGAAAGTGAAAGTTAAATGCTATGGGTGTCGTGATTGATGAAGCTCTTGAAATGCTCCTAAAATACATCCAAAACTATTCTGAGTTCAAGAGAGGGAATTACTATTATTACGACAACCAAACTGAACTTATTGGTAACTTCGATGAATTTTCCCAGTTGTGAGCAAAATAGGAAGCCCATGAGAAATCAGTGGGAGTGAGATTTTACGATGAGTTTGTTTGAGTCCGTTTTGAAAATGTGAGTTATTGATCGGAATACTGAATATTCCAACCCGGCGGATTCGTTATATAAACATCGGGCTTTAGCCAGCCAGGCACTTGTCTTGGTCTGCTAAAAATGTGCAAAGAGTGAGACATTAGAATTGATGAATAAAGCATATGTAATTGCTAGGATATAAAAGAGAGCTAAAAAGTGTTTATTGTGCCGCTGTGTGCCAAGACTTAAGTGGCTTCTTCTTTGGATCAGTATCATTCCAACTCACTTTTCTTTGTTTATTCTCTTCCAGTGTTAGGATCAATGCCTGACATGAAAACCTAAACAAACCTTTTAATTGAACAAGACTAGTTTACTTAGCGGAATTATACCTAAAGGAGGTACTCGAAATAGCCATTATTAAGACGTCACAGGGACCACAATAAAATATATTAATTCCGCAAGATTTCAGGGAGAAGTGTCTTTGGTTTTATATTGGACCTCAATTCTGTGAAGTACTTTCAAGTGACTGATGACGCGAGTGTAGAAATTTGGTCATCTTCTTGTTTTAGTCGCCTCACCCGTCACGGCCTTTTCCTTTTCCTGACAAGACATAAAGCCCAGGCTAAACGATCGAACATTTACTTCCAACATCCTGTTGGAAGAACATGTTTGACCATTTGGCTGCCTCTCTCAACTCTGCATCGAAACGGTTTTCCACTTTCAGTTGATCCAAGGCATTTCGGTAGTCCATGTAACAACGAAGTTCGTGATTTACGCATTTGGTACTAATAACCGAAATATCGTGAAAAACCTCACGAGATTCCGTTTATTCATAATAACTGCTGAGGTTATGTACTGAATAAACGGAATCTCTTGGAAAACTCGGCTAGTTAGTCACGAGATTCCGTTTATTCAGTATAAACACGATTTTAATATTTCGATATAATGATTTACTTAATAAGGTTTTTCACGAGATTTCGTTTATTAGTACTAAATGCGTAAATCACGAACTTCGTCATTGTAGTTTCCCGCCTTCACTCAATGTTCTTCTGTAGTTTGGTGTAAGAACTCTTAACTTTTAGCTGACACGGTTCCACTCGTTTGGTGCATAACAATTACATTTAAGTTGATTATTTGTTCTTTCATCTGTGAAGGGAAAGGTTTAAAACCTTTCAAATGCCTTCTCTATAGCCACAGATCAAACAGCACCTGACGTGCTGTTGGAAGAACATGTTTGACTATTTGGCTGCCTCTCTCAACTCTGCATTGAAACGGTTTTCCATTTTCAGTTCATCGACGGCATTTCGCGTTTGTAGGAACAAATGTTTGATCGTTTAGCCACCCCAACCAACAAAGCGTGTACAGCCGATAAAAAGCAACCACATGAGCCACATAACTTTGAAATTGTAAGGGATAATACGCAAAAATCGTTCTGTGGACTGAGCTTGGTGTTTGGCAAACATTATTTGTTCATTTAGCCACCCAACGTTGTGTTTAGCAAACACGATGTTAGACGAAAATGTTTGATCTTTTAGCCGCGGGGCTCTACAAGCTGGGCAAATGACTTCGTCTCTAGTAGCTCTCTGCGAGTGATCCTATTTGTGTTCGAGTGAAAGGACTTATCCCATCAAGACTGAAGAGATTTTGCCACTTTTACTGACACACATTGACTGAAGGCCGGAAACTTGAGACTTTCTTCTGTACTTTGGTGTATAAACTCTTAACTTTTAGCTGACACGGTTCGACTCATTTGGTGCATAATAATTACATTTAAGCAGATGATTTGTTCTTTCGTCTGTGGTAAAGCTATAATACCATTTAATTGCGCTCTCTACGGCCATAAGGATACTTGACCGCTGTTGCCAAGTTTCTGCTAAATAATGTTTATATCCTCTGGAGTTACGAACAAAAGAGCTTAAAAACTTAACGCAATTAATGCTGTTCTCACAGAGATACATGACTGCTCTTGCCAAGTTGCTGTTATGTAGTATTTATAATATGTCCTCTGGTGTCTCGTAAACATTCGCTAGCCCCGATTTTGCCCGTCTCTCTTCCTCTGGGCCGAGGATGCTGGTGTTACAAACGAAAGCTTACAACCTTATTAATGCTGTTCTCGAGATACTTGACTCTGCTGTTGCCAAGTTTCTGTTGAGTGTTAAATAGTGTTTATATCGTCTTGAGCAGCAATGAACCTTTGCCGCAATGAATGATGTTCACGAAAACATTTTAAAGTGAGATTCGTGGAAATCAATTTAATTTGGATGCTTTAAGGGGCCATTTGCGCTGCTTTAATATACCTTATATACAAATCATTCCTTGCTAATGGCCTCTCTGAATATTCTTAAATCCAACTACTTTCCTCTTCCTGTCAGCACATTATCATTTGAATGGTTTTTCCGTTTGAATGCAGTATTAAGTAATAAGCCGGTTCGATTACCAGCCGCTGTTTCGTAATCATTTCAACATCAACTGAAAATTCTCTATGATGAATTGTGTTGAACAAAAACTAAGAGTGTCAGAGAATGATGCAAATCACGGGACTTTCGGGGCATTTCCTTAAGAAAAAAGGCAAAATACAAAACTAAAATTCTGCCAAAAATCCACCCCTTACAACTTAAGGGCGATTTTGGACCATTAATGGTCAAATGGTATAGTAAATGCTTTAAATGTTGTTTGTAGCTCAAATACTATTTTTTTTTAACCTAACGTTTCATGCCGTTATTGTTTCCCACAGGCAAGGTTCTCTCTGATGTTGCAAAATGAAAGAAAAACGGATGATTTGACATGGTTACTAAACATGGTTACTAAACTTCAAAAAGAAAAGACCACAGTTTATCTGCTATTTTCCTTATTTATGCAGTTTTCAGCAATAGAAATCAGATCTGTCTTTTCTCACGCAAAGCTTGTGATTAGTTGATTACAATGACTGGAAAAAAAAGGTGGGGTGCCCATGATCGTTGGTGAGTTATAGCCATACTTTCAACTAACAGAGCTCAATTTCAAGGCAAATCCGCCAAGTTTTAAATGCGCGCCTGCACGAGTGCGCGCTAAATGACGCCATAAATTATGCACAGTAAGGATGCGCGATGCAAATTACCTTAAATGAATTATCACAACAATTTTTTAAAATCCGCGCAGCCATACTTCTTTGTGTTTGGTACATTTACGAACCATACTGTTTCCTCTCTTTTTGCTTGTAAACCTTGAAGCTACGACCGAGCAAAGTCAATTTTTTTTTGCGGCATACAGGCAATAGAGTACTAAAGTGTGACATCACAAATATTAAAATTTTTGAAGTTGTGGGATTTGTTGAGATTTTCAGAAAGAGCAAGATGAAAGATGTTAACTTGCCAAAAATCAGTATTTAAAGGCAAATTGGCTCTGAGATATTAGCATCGTTATGCTCTGCTGAATCCATACAAATCCCTCTAAATTTGACTCGGAACTGAGTAAAATTTAGAAGGGTTTGTATGGAGTCAGCAGAGCATAACGGTGCGAATATCTCGCTCTCAAACTGTAAGAAAATGCTGATTTTTGGCAGGTAGTTCTTTTTGATCGTGTTCTTTCTGAATATCTGAACAAATCCCATAATTTCAAAAATTTAGTTTTTATGACGTCATCACTTTAGTACTCTATTGGTAAGTTGGTAGACTGTTACCAGTCCCTATCTAGATGGTGGGGATCCCACGCCAATAGCGCGGTGAGACTGGTGAAACCTGAAGTGAATGCGCTGAGGGGAGCCTGGTGCTCTTTTTGCTTTGTCACTGTTGATGGATTGGCAGTCCCTTTTTAGATAATGACTACCTTAAAAGCTCTCTTAAGCCCCCGGTGGGCTTAATTAAATTTCAAGCTTCATTAACTGGGGGGGGGGGGGGGGGGGGGGGGTTAGAGAGGGGGGCTTAATAGAGAGGGGGGGGGTTATTCAAATTACTACAAATTAATGTGGAGGGCTGCTTTTATAATTTAAAAAGTTGTATTCAAATTCTACATGTTCCATAAAATCGGTAACAGCAAAACACGCCCTTTTCAATACGCAAGAGGGGTACACCAAGGTTGTATTCTAAGTCCGTTATTATTTAACCTATTCATTAATGACATACTATTCTCTTTCAAAACAATAATAATAATAACAATAATAATAATAACAACAACTTTATTAAAGTCTCAAATCTTTCTAGCTAAGCACGGATGCTCTACTAATTGGGGAGACTAAATCAAATCAACGCTAAATCAAATCAAATCAAATGTTGGTTTTTGGCGAGAGGGGAAAACCGGAGCACCCGGAGAAAAACCTCTCGGAGCAGAGTAGAGATCCAACAAACTCAGCCCACTTATGACGCCGAGTCCGGGAATCGAACCCGGGACACATTGGTGGAAAGCGAGCGCTCTCACCACTGCGCCAATCCTGCTCCCCAAACTGATCCATTCGTTCTACCGAACGGCACAAAACTGAGCGCACTTTTATACGCGGATGACTTAGTCACATTATCGAGGTCTCAAACAGGATTGTTGTTTGTCTTGATATGTTATCTTCCTACTGCGATTCATGGATGTTAAGTACCAATCCTATAAAGACAGAAATTTTGATCTTTCAAAAACGTGCTAAAAATGCACTGAGTCTAGTTTCCACATAGACACGGAAACCATTGAAATTGAAAAAAAAAAATCAAACCTATACCTATTTAGCAACACTAATCTCTTCAGCAGCTAATTTTTTCTATGGCACTCGACAAGTTGGAAGAGAAGGCTCTTCACGCTCTTTTCAGTCTTAGAAAGAAGACAAATATCGGTAAACTACCCCCATGTCTTGCAAGTAAAATCTTTGACGCGATGATTTCTCCAATCCTGACATATAACAGGGAGATATGGTGTGTTTATTCAAAACACGATTTCAAATCTTGGGACAATTCGCAGATAGAAAAAACCCATCTACAGTTCTGCAAACGTTACTTAGAAGTAAGCAATAAGGCATCCAATGTGGCGTGTGTGGTATTTTGGTTAGTGATGGTCACGCGATGTAAGAGGATGGAAATAAAGATTTGCTAGAGATATCTCTGGTGTACGCACGTGTGTTTCACTTTTCCTCACTGTTCGCTTCTAGAACTATTTAGAATACAAAAGCGTGCAGAGCTGAACTTGGAAGATTTGCTCTCAATATAGCTATTAATCAGAAGGTAATAAATTACATTTTATATCTCCAAAGTAAGAGCAATGACTCCATTGTTAAACAGATCTTTATAATGTCGGCATTTCTTCACTCTTCTGGTAAAAGTAGTTTCTACTCAAATGTTATGAGGCTGGCTGAATTCTATAATTTGCCAGATTTTAATCCAATGCGCTTAACTGAAGCTAAGAACAAACACTTTGTAAAATTAATGCGACAAAAGTATATCTTATATTGGCAACACACTATTCAATACTCCAAGAAACTAGAATTTTATAACACTTTTAAGAACGAATCTACGCCTTCCTATTATTTAGACTTTACAAGAAAACTAAATGGTAGGAAAGAATTAGTGAAAATACGAATAGGTAATCACAAGCTAATGATTGAAACTGGTAGATACGATCAAATCCCAAGGTTTGATAGACTCTGTCCTACTTGTGGATCGAATTAAGTTGAAGATGAAATACACTTTATTTTTAGCTGTCCTAAATTCAATTCTTAGGAACAGATTTTATAGCAAAATAAAAAATCGCCTACCGAATATCACCCAATTATCCCCTACAGAAGCTACCAAGGAATTAATGAGTTCTCTTGATTATTTTGTTAATATTGAATTGACGAAGTTAATCTTATTTGCTTAGATTTGCGTAATAATATATTATCCAAATCAGACTGATATATCTTTAATTTGTATCTTCCTTATCATTACATTATTACATTGTTCTTGTATGAAATTATGGTCATGCAAATAAAGCTACTTGTTGTTGTAAACACACCGTTTTCGTCTTAAAATAGTTCTTGTACAAAACTCGAACAACTTCAGTGAAGCTTTATTATTTAATAAAGAGCAGCAAACAGTATTATGTGTTTAAGTGTAGATTTGTTTAAAAACAAACCAACTGGGAATAGTAAGAGGGAATAGAGGTACTAATTACAAAATCAAATGTCCCAAACGATTGGGGGTGGGGAGGTGGGTATATTAGAGAGGGTGGATTGTTACAAAAACCGACATCCGGAGGGGCATTTATTGGAGAGGGGGTTTAATAGAGCTTTTACGATATCTAAAAAGGGATTACCAGCAGTCTAGTAAGTTGGTCAAAGTAAAAATCCTACGCTTAACTAAGAGAGGATTGAGGTGAACACGTTTTTCCGTTAATTTTTTTAGGAACGTGTCACGAGCCATCTCTTAACTCACAATGTTTTCTACTTTTTGTCTTAATCGTTGTATCCCTGACAAACTTTCAGGTTTTAGTGGATTAAAGAATTTTAGAAAAGGGCTGAATCCTCGGGTTTAGAGTTCTTCAGCTTGTTTCAGTCTTGAACTTTTGCGTTTGAATGGGTGAAAAAATGACAGGGACTAAATGCGCGGGGAAAGAAAGAAGAAAGAGGTAAAGTAAAACGCACAACAGATGGGTCCATCTACCTCTCCTCTCCCCAATAGAAAGTATAGCCTTGACCTGACTTATTGACACTGGAGTAAGATGATATGCTTGCATCTTAACAATAAAACGTCGCGATGTTCTTTTTCACCCTTTATTAAGCATTCAGCACTAACAGCGTTTTCAAATTGGCCCACCTTTTGACAAAGTTAAGCCAGTTTACACCAAGCGAGTTTTCTTAGTTTGCCAATTAATACTTTTTCAACAACAGAACATGACAGCTGAAAACACTTTCGGTAGAAACCGCCTCCTTGACATCACCCAGTTGATTCAGTTTACGAACAAATACACAAAACTAATCTTCGACAACTCTTTGCAGTGAATAGCAACTGATGGGTCAGCTTCAAATCTCCAGTGAATCTCAAACAGCCTTTGATCGAAAAATAGGCAAATACTGGAAAATATTTACTCCTTTCCAGACAGGCTTAAACTTCGTTAAAGCCTGGAAAGCGCCAAGCTGTCTGTTTGCCTATTATGTGTACAGAGGATGTTGGAGATATCCTGGAAATTTTCAGCCGTCTTGTCAGTAACTTCAGTGGGTTAGGCATTGTGTTTGTATATTTGTCCAAAACCCGAATCAACAGGCCAAAAAAGTACAAATTGCGATCTAAGCTTATTTATTTGTTTAGCGAGGCGTCATCTACAAAAATCAAAGCGTTCAATGATCAGTGTTTGTAAACCCATCACCAGCTGATCATGTTGTGAACCTAATGTTTCTCAAAAGTGATGGGGTAAGTGACTTGTCGCCTGTTGTCCCAAGCGTACAGCACTTTTTCTCTGGGATTGTAGTCCACCATGGAATTGCAGCCATACTGATTGGTGAACTTTATGCTGGGGTTCCACTGCTTTCCAGTCTTGGTGTCGTAAGCAAAGTTGATGGTAGTGGTCCTGCCGCTGTAGCTGTCAATAGTGTAGATCACCCCACACGCGACAAAAGCGTTCCCCATCGATCTCATCCTTTCTGCAAATTACAAAGGAAACTTACAACTTATCTACACCCGCTTGAAGTGAATTCATTTTGGTACTGCTGGATGCTACTTGAACTAAATTATAGGATTATGATTATGATTACAATTGTGACTGAAGTTGAGATTTTGCTTGGTATTGTTATTGTCATTGCCACTATTACTGTCATTGTTATAATGACAGTAAAACCTTGATGAATTATTGATAGCTTATCTTTTCTTGTTAGGCCTCTATAAAACCGGGATCGAAACAGGGTTCCACTCTGGTGACGTTATGACATAACTCTAATAAATATAATAATTCATAAAGATGCATATAATTCTTTTGATTGTTTGGCCCAAAAGTGGGAGTTAAAGTAAATGCATTTGGAAAATACCCTCATTATTTCAATGCGCTCTCTCGTGAACTCCTATCTTCAAATGTCTTTGCGAATAGCAAAAAGCTTTTTATTTCCTGATGATATAGTTTATGAATAAACTTATGCGCTTACCAGTACCAAGGCTCCAGGTGTTGGTTATCGTATTTGTGTACAAATTAATTTTAGATGCGTACAGTCGGTAGCTGTTCGAAGTGCTGCCCCAAAGAACCCACAATCCCTGCTCGTCAACTGCCAGGTCCATTCCACTGTAGCCACCCTATTGATAATAGTTTGTCCTTGGCCTGTAACTGCCCTGGCGTATCTGGGCCTCTACACGTTGTGTCTGCAGATTGTACTTGACGATGTAGTATGTACCGGCTCTATAATAATCAGACAAGAAGCTAATCTTATAGTATAGACGTGGTTTTTGCGGTAAAAATATACCATTTTGAAACAAGGCAGACAATATAGGAAGTACAGGATATAAGCCGACTATCATTTACCTTAACCCTAAAAGATCTCAAGAAATAAAACCCCGCCCGCCAATGACAAGTCTAACATGATAAACCTGAAATGGTAGATCTACTTGATTCTGGAAAGAGAATCCTGGATGAATATTACTGCTTTAGTTTATCAGTCTTAGTTTGTTCAGTTACTTAAGTGAAGAGACGTAAGGTGATGACCTGTTGTAGTAGAGGTATGGTCCATACACCACCGCGCCTGTTCCGTCAAAGCTGTAAGGCAGGCTGTACTTCTTACGGACCACGCCTGCTTTGAACATGTCCATGTTTGCGAACTCGAAGACATAGCTTGAGTGATAATTATCCATTGAGAATACGGTCTCAAATCCCATGATTCCCAGAGGGTCCTTCATCCATGCACCATATTGATGATACCTAGTATTGTGAGTCACAGGCTTCCCAACTGACTTGATATTGGTACAACTATCTACAAGAAGAAAGAGGTAAAATGCACAGCGTCAAACAGTGACTTAAATCTGATAAACCTGGCACTAGGTAAAAGGCCGTGAAGGGGAACTATGGACAGCTACAACTTAAAAATGAAGATCAATTTCCGACCGGTCATCTTGCAGTCACCCGTATGTTATGAACTGAGACTGAAAGATCTGGTTTGGATGGCCAGCGTAAAAAAGAGCCAGGACAGAAACCTGATGCAAAAAATACACTGGTTGCATCTGGTCTCCCATTTTGGTTAAATGTAGTCAAAGGACATGATCATTATCCCGGCAACTCCCTGACTGCAGATTAATGAATTTGTAACTGAATATAAGACTAGGTCTAACAGAGAACAACACGACAAAGGAGCTCTTTGCTTATGCTTAGATTGTTTTGTTCAAAATTAAAACTTTTTTGTCCAAATTCTAAACAAACGTATATTTCGGCTCTATGCTTTTTGTTTGAAAGACTTCAGTGCAAAGATTTGATAAGAAGAAACAAAGAAACGTAGAAGTGAAACGTGAAAAAATTGAAAAGGTGAGAACTGAAGAAGCAACTGAAAGCGATTTCATAAAAGCAAAGAATGAAAATTGAAAAATGAAAAGAAAAATGCAACTTAAGCGCAAATTGAATGGAACGAAAAGTGTTAGGAGTTTCCAGCATCCTTCCTACAAACCTCTCTGAAGAATGTAAACGCTCTCCTTTGCTTTGTCCAAGTCATGCTGCTCGTCAACAATCATCTTAAGCAACTGAGACGGATCAAACCAGAAAAATTAGGGAGCAGAACATTTAAGGAACCATAAATTTAGCAAGCTAATTTTTGTGTTTACCATATATGTGTGTGTGTTGGTATATCTAAATCACTGAGTAACAATCAACCTCTTACGACCTGACCTGATCATGATTAAAAATGTAATATAGCCTTACATGCTTTTTTGCCAATTCGAGAGCAAGGTCTTTAATTGATAACCTCCTTGATTGGTGGTGCAGGCCTCGCTTACTCCGTGGTATGACTGAAGTATTGCTGAGCGCATAACCCTGCAAAAATTCAAGTGCACACAAATGTCTTAACGTTATAACACATGCGACAATACTTTCAACCTCCAAAAGAGCATGTTTTGTTGGTTTATTATATTTTATTTATTTATTTTATTAGCTTCGCCAGAAACCTGGCAGGGAGACTACGACAGCTCAGAACCAAGCAATGAATTATAAGGCCGAGGCAGCCGGCAAGGGAAAGACAAGGAAACGCTAGGCATAGGAAAACAAAGGTTGAAAACTAAACAACGAATTACACGGATAGAAAGGGAACAACCAAGGAAAACAGTGGAACAATCAAATACCAATGCTATGAAATGAGTGCATGGAAATGTAGGGAGAAAAAAGGGAATAAGAAGTAATGCACAGCAGATAAAAGAAAGGTAATGAGAAAATAGTGTAAAAGCAAACCGACCGTGAGAATACAACTAAAGGTGTGTTCAGAAGGATACATGGAAGTAATGGGAGGTCAATGAGAATAACGGCGAATACATAGGAATTCAGTGGTATAAGCGAGAGAAGAGGGGTACATAAGTGTACAGGACAACACACAAAAGATGAGGATACGCAAGAGTGCAAGGGAGATACACAATAGCACAGGGGGATACAAAAAAGTACATCGGATAAAACAAACATACAGGAGGATACACAAGAGTGCAGGAGAATACACAAGAATATCGGGGGATACAAAAGAGTGCAGGGGGATACACAAGAGTACAGGGGGATGCACATGAGTACAGGGGGATACACATAAGTACAGGGGGATACAGAAGAGTACAGGGGGATGCACAAGAGTACAGGGAGATGCACAAGAGTAAAGAGGGATACACAAGAGTACCGGCACAAGAGTACAGGAGGATACACAAGAGTACAGGGGGATAAACAAGAGTACAAGGGGGAACATAATAGCACAGAGAGATGCACAAGAGTACTGGGGGATGCACAAGAGTACAAGGGGATACAGAAGAGTACAGGGGGATACAGAAGAGTACAGGGGGATACACAAGAGTAAAGGGGGATACACAAGAGTAAAGGGGGATACACAAGAGTACAGGGGGATGCACAAGAGTACAGGGGGATGCAAAAAGTACAGGGGGATACACAGGAGCACAGGGGGGGCACACAAGAGTTGAGGGGGATACACAAGAGTACAGGGGATAAACGAGAGTATAAGGGGAACACAAGAGTACAGAGAGATGCACAAGAGTACAGGGGGATTCACAAGAGCACAAGGGGATACAGAAGAGTACAGGGGGATACAGAAGAGTACAGGGGGATACAGAAGAGTACAGGGAGATACAGAAGAGTAAAGGGGGATACACAAGAGTACAGGAGGATGCACAAGAGTACAAGGGGATACACAAGAGAGCAGGGGAATGCAAAAGAGTACAGGGGAATATACAGGAGTACAGCGGGGCACACAAGAGTAGAGGGGGATACAGAAGAGTGCAGGGGGATACACAAGGGTACAGGGGGATGCAAAAGAGTACAGGGGGTAACACAAGAGTACAGGGGGCACACAAGAGTAGAGGGGGATACACAAGAGTACAGGGGGATACACAAGAGTACATGGGTATACACAAGAGTACAGACTGACGCACAAGAGTACAGGGTGATACACAAGAGTACAGGGGGGCCCCACAAGAGTACAGGGGGATGCACGAGTGTACAGGGGAACACACACGAGTACAGACTGACGCACAAGAGTACAGGGTGATACACAAGAGTACAGGGGGGCCCCACAAGAGTACAGGGAGATGCACAAGAGTACAAGGGGGATGCACAAGAGTACAGGGGGATGCACAAGAGTACAGGGGGGTACACAAGAGTACAGGGGGGATGCACAACAGTACAAGGAATACAGAAGAGTACAGGGGATACACAAGAGTACAGGAGGATACACAAGAGTACAGGGGGATACACGGGAGTACAAAGGGATACACAAGATTACAGGGGATATACAAGAGTAAAGGGGGATGTACAAGAGTACAAGGGGATACACAAGAGTACAGGGGATACACAAGAGTACAGGGGGATACACAAGTGCACAGGGAGATACACAAGAGTACAGGGGGATGCACAAGAGTACAGGGGGATACACAAGAGTGCAAGGGGATACAGAAGAGTACAGGGGGATACAGAAGAGTATAGCGGTATACAGACGTGTACATGGAGACATGCAAGAGTACAGGGGGAACTAAGGATCTCTTAGAACCTGGAATTTGTGGTACTGTTGGGGACTCGGTACTTGGGGGTCATTACTGCATACGGGAGTACAGAAAGGGGACATACAATTTGAAACGGAAGGGAACTATGCATTAGAATGACTTAGGTTAACATTTAGGGGTAAAAATTGTGTGAACTTACCAGCAATAATACAAATATGAGGCAAACCAGTGGAGAATAACGGAACATCCTGATTGCAAAATGAATCTGGAAAAGTGAAAATCAATTAGAATTAGAATTAAAATCAAACAGCCACGTCTACTGATGTTCGGTAGAAAAATAGCCTTTAGAAACTCTGGACTTTAAATAACTTACCGATGTCTCACACTTTCTCTTTCGCGGAAGGTTTTCTTCTTGGCTTTCCTTGAGAGGCTATGGTGAAGTCTGAAGTGGTCTCTGTCGTGGATTCAATCTGCGTCATTTTATGCCCAGCCATCCATTGTACGGAGAGAGCAAAAATTTTCCTGTTTTTTTCATCTGTGCGTATGGAACCTTGGACTTTCGACGTTTGATATTTGTGTTATGTCTATTTCATAGGAATAATTTTTGGTTCCGTAATTTTAGGTATTTTTCATACGTTAACAAAAACACCTCACGACAAAAGTCAGCTGAATAGAAAAATGATATATCTATTTGGAAAAATCCCCGTTACCATCCAGGTTAGAAATTCAAACAGTTCGGTCTATAGGAAAATAAAATACTTACAAACCTTTCACACTTTCACATTTCAAGATAAGTTCGTTAAGGGATGAAGTTTTGTGCATTGTCTAGCATAATGCTGATTACATAACTATAGCCTGTTCAGAAAAAATTGTGAAAAACTTAGTTGTTTTCTGAAGATAATAACGAAAAAAAGGGTTTGAATGGAACATATGTGAATCAGAGTGCTATTTTCGTAGTTTAGGTGTCGGGGAAACGACTGATTCCAATTCAAAGCGTTGGTAAAGAGAGCTGATCAGTCAGAGATTGTGCTGTACATGATTAAAAACACTTCATTCGCGCCGTTACCGGAATCACCATAGTTTCGGAGCGCAATCGGTATAATTTGAGTAAAGTTTGACGATACCAATGACCCAAAATATTTAATGAAAACCTGCCGAGAGAAAAATTATTCCAACCATAGCCTCGAGTTGGTTATTTCAGAAGCAAAAATAATATGAATGGCCGCTCTGATGTTTTCACTCCGCTTTGCACTTTAAACGCAAATCTTCTCTGTATTTCGTGATCTTTTGCAAACCGTCACCCGGAACGCTGAAACTAATCGTCTCCATTATGTTTCATTTTGTTTCCAGTATTTTCCCAATATGTTCATCTCTTTTTATGCGTGTAGCGTTATTTGTTCATACATACATACCGAAAGTGAAACATCAACGATTTTATGGAATCTTCCGTCAAACTTTCTTCTTTTTATTTCGTCTTAGTTTAACTCTCTCAGATCTGGCGCTAAAGCCGTTCCCAACGAGTTATCCACGGAGTTCCTTGCCTTACGGAATGGATATTTTGGGAAGTTTAATGTGCCGGCTTTAATCTCAATCATAATTTACACAAGCTTCCGAAATCATTGGTGCTGTTCCAATCATTTTAGACAAAACGTTTTATGAGCATGTGCGACGTTACAACGTTTTTGATTACGTACCGAGGGCTTTTCCAAACCTTTCTTCCACTCGAAGGTTGTAGTATTCAAAACTTCCTAACTATTACCTGTGTCTTAATTACTTTGGCTTGGTCTCCCTAGAATTGTAATGTTTACATTAAATGCAGTTGTGAAACAACACAATTAGTGGATATCTATAAAGGTATAACCAAATCCGAGCTATATCTTTTTAAAGAAGTTTTGTTGATAACAATTGCGTGAAATCTTCTGGCGGTTTCATTGCTAATTGCGGAGATATGGTGAGTAACGTGCTGTAGATCTAGAATTAAATTCAGTCTACATCAGTATTTTCAAAATGGGCAGACGATTGCTGAATTAATTGAACAGGTTTCTCAGTTTCTAGCTTCAAAGCAAGATTTTAACTCCAGAAGCACATAAAATGGTTTAAAAGACCGATATAATGATTTTATTTTTGCCGCTGATGTTGCAATGAAAACCTCTTCATTGTTTCCTTGTCCACAGTCCACTTAATTATTTCAATTTACTTCCTACGAATCCAAAACAATTTGGATAAATTAATGTTTTGATGGCAAGTAGAGCCTACTTAGTTAATTAAAATTATCACTCATAATATGTTCCTTTTATTCAGAATTAAATAGTGTTTCACAGTCTTCACAGTGCTTGCTGGAGAACGTGGTATAGTCTCAAAACATAATTTCGAAACTTTCGTAGGCGAAAGACTCGACTAAGAAAGAGGAAAATCGACAACATCGGTCAGTGAGCAAAGGATGCGTCTCCAGCCTCCAACTGAGTCCTTCATTGCTTCACTTTCTTACCGTCCGGTGAGAAAATTACTCCGTGATAGAGGGTATTCAACGCCGAGAAACCGCCGGTAAAACAAGTCAGATGACCATTTCTATGATGATGTTTTGTATTTTTAGTTAAGAAACTTTTGTTGTCGTTTTGGGAAACGAAGTCCTGTCCAACGAAAACCTTGCTTATTATCGTCGCAGAACGTAATAATAAAACAAAATGATTATGGTGTTTTTTATTTCTAACCAGTATTCAAATTAAAGGTTAACCCGTACGGTGTCTTCTGAAAGTACGGTTAGGTACGATAGCACCACAACATGGTTTATTTCCCCCATTTAGTGACATTACAGACATATATCGTTTAAATAAAAAGAAAAAGAGGGGACTGGCTACCTGAAATAACCATAAAGTTAAAAAGGGCAGGCAGCCAGTTTAACAAAACTGATCATACTAATTTAGGTCGGTACACAAACAGATACAAACACACATACACAAACATGTAACAAACCGTGAGCAAAAATAAGATTATGGAGAGAGAAAATACTATAAAATAGATAGGAGAAGACTAGAGTTAAAAAATAATACATAAAGTAAGCAAAGGGTATGGCAAAAATACTAAGATACGGTGAAAGTTATAGATAGCGCAAAACAGTTTTACAAATCTAATATTACAGACGCTTCCTAATATCCTTCAAAATATTGTTCTTTTAACCTTTTCTTCAACATAGATAAGGACGACAACTTTATATCACTGTCAAGAGAATTCCAAATAGATGGGCCTATGAACCGAATGTTGAATTTACCATAGTTAGTTCTTACGTAGGGAAGATAGTAAGACTGTTTTGCTACAAATCTAGTATTGTATTTATGAATATCAATTACTCTAGTGAAGAAGGAATGAAAGGTAGTAGGAAGGAGTTGATTATAAAATTTGTACATAAAAATAGCAACATAAAAAGTAACAAGATCATAGAACTCTCTGAATATTCTTTCCTCGCTTTGTATTAAGGCCCGTTTACACAGACGATTTTTGTTGCACAACTCGATGCAATTTCTGTCGCGCTAAAGTTGCAACTTTAAAATCGCACGTGTAAACTAACGGTAGGTGCGATTTCAGCGCAATTTTAGTGCAATTTCAGTGTCGCCGCGATTTGAGATGCAACTCCAGAAACACCGTTTTATCAAAAAACCACTGCAAAATTGCCTCAAGTTTCGAGCAAGTTCGAAACCTATGCGATATCGCGACGATAAATTGCACTAAATTGCTCCGAAATTGCACCCAGACGTGGGATTTTGAAGTTGCAACTTTAGCGTGACAAAAATTGCATCGAGTTGTGCGACAAAACTCGCCTGTGTAAACAGGCCTTAACATGGCGTTTATTATCCCTGGAAGGAAACATAAGCCAGAAATGCAAAACTGTAGACGTATTTTCATTCGCCAAGGAATAAACACGAGTCATTGCTGAATCTACTTCAAGCCAAACGTTCAATTCGGAGCAATTCTATGCATAACCTAAATAAAATAACTGTCGTTCTTCCAAATCTTTTGTACTTTTTTTTCGGCTTGAGTACACACCATATACTGTCTCATTGACAGGTCTTTGGGTGCGGAGCGCTCAAGATTATTTACATTTATCTCCTGAAATATTGGCATAATTCCCTCACAGGTGACGCAAGAAATTAATGTAATACCTTCTGCCAAGTGTACTGCCATCAACGCTTCAGGACCTTCAGCTCTGACTACGAAATTACTGGTTTGTTGAAGTTTCAGGATTTTCATTACTGGAGTATTAGTACGTTGGGTTTCTGTTTTGCAAATTCTATGGTAGCTCAATATTCAGCCAAAGATTCCGAAACCTTTCAAAAGACCCAAGAACCGACATTCTGTGAACAGGAGAGGCGAAATTTAGTTGCTTCATTTTTCTATTCATATAGCAAACCGCAATCGGATTACGCGACTTAAACGTAGTACTTCTAGAAGCATAGAGAACAAACCAAATAAATAATCACAAGATAACTTCCACTCAATTTTTATAATTCCAGCACATTTGAATATATTTCTCTGTAATTTCGTGCTTATTTTCAAATTGTCTCCCAGAAAGCGGAAACTGATCGTCCGTTATATTTTACTTTTATTGCAAAAGGATTACTGGTTGTTTCCAATTATTTCCCACGTGAACTAAATTAAACATCGTTTAAGAAAGACAGCTGCGTTATTGACATTATTTTTCCATCTATGCGGTTGAATTTGCTTTGTTCATCTCTTTTCATGCGTATAGTGTTAATCGTTTATGCATATATTCTAAACAGAAAGCGCTTCACATAACCTTCACTCAAAATTCCTTCTTATTTGCCTTTGTTTAACTCTCTCAGCTCTCCTCTCGAAATACGAAAGAAAATTAGACATTAATGTCAATGAATTGGAACAGAAGCCACTCCTATCTTACCAGGAGTTCCTTGCTTGTTCGATATTTTGGGAACTTTAATATGCCGGCCTTAATCTGGGTCATAAATAACCGAACTACTGAACGTAATGGTGTTGTTTAACCATTTCAGGAAAATATCTGAACATGTTCGACGTTACGAAATGTTTGATCGGATGGCAGTTTCTGAACCTTTTTTATACTCGAGGGCTGTAGTATTCAAAACTTCCTAAGTTTTACCTGTGTCGGATTTAATTTGGTTTAGTTTACTTAGAATTATGTCATTCGCGTTAAATACAGTTGTAAAGCAACGGAACAAATGAAATCTGCAAGGAAATAGC
>JAEMWC010000410.1:310000-312500 GCA_016490735.1 Pachyseris speciosa
ATTGGTGACTCCGTTGACTCTATCGTTGTCCACATGCAAAAAGTTTTGCAACAACTACATAGCTGGGCACGACTCAACTGCATGTCAATTCATCCTATTAAAACGGAAATTATGTTTATATCCAAGTCTTCCTTCATTGGACCAATTCCATCTATAACCTTGGACAATCATCTGATTAACTGTACAACTCAATCTTCAAGTCTGGGAGTGACATTAGATAATAAGCTTAGCTGGACACCCCATATTAAATCCATTGCTGCTAATTTTAATGCAAAAATAAACAAACTTAAACAGATTAAGTCTTTTGACCTCCCCACCTTAGAATCCATCTATTTTAAAGGCATACTACCAAGCACAACCTATTGTATTTCTCTGTGGGGCTGCTCAAGTTCATTACAGGTTTTGGAGGAACTCATATCCGTGCTGCTCGACTTATTCATAATCTCAGCCCCTCTATCCCAAAACATAAAGTTTTATCTAAAGTAATGATAGCACCCCTTATCGTATTTTTACAAAAAGAGACTGGCAAGCATAGCTTACCAAGCTTATTATAACTTAGCACCACCTAGTATTACAAATCTCTTTACTAAACATGCAACAAACTACAATTTAAGAGATAACCTTAAATTCGATCTAACCCACACTTACTGGAAAGGAAACAATGATTCCTTCACTCATCGAGCCAGCATAATTTGGAACAGTCTACCCGTCAAGATCAAGTCTTTACCTTCTTTTGCATTGTTTAAAGCAGATCTTAAAAAACACTCTAAATCTATTGATAGAATATCTTTTGGTTGTAGTTCTACCATTACATTTAAAAACACTGATGATTTTACATATTTTTAGAGTTATTTTAGATATTTATTTGTTAAATAGTACTGATTTGTAACCTATATCTGGCTTAATATGAATAATTATTATTGTAATTACTTTTACAGTTCCATCAGATAATTAGTGTATTTTGTAATTTATTTATACATAACAAGTCCACATCAGCTTTTGCTGCCATCTTTTTAACCTGCGTTGTACATGTTAAATAAAGTATGTATGTATGTATGTATGTATGTATGTATGTATGTATGTATGTATGTATGTGTGTATGTGTGTATGTGTGTATGTATGTATGTATTAACTCTTTTCTGTCAGGCTTTTTGTACTTCTTGTTTGCAATTTCCGGAGGGTAGGAGGTCAAATCGATCTTGTTATTCCATATAAGGGGTTACCACGGAGATTTCGCTGGTACACAACACCGAAGGCTCTATCTCTCATGTCACGCTCGTCACGCTAGCTGCCGCTTGTTTCAAGCGTTCACTACAGCTAACACTTCTGTAGGTATTTGATTTATAAGTGTGTTTTTCAAGCCATTTTCCAGCTCAGAAGTCCCCCGCCTGACATCATAAAGCTAAGTTGGTGGGTAGAGACAATCCTTTGAAAGAAAACAGAGGTGAGAAGCAATTTCACACGAAGTGGGCCGCCGAGATTGTTCAATCGAGTAATGGTGACTCACGGAGTGAAGTTGTGTTCCTAGTCTTTCTGTGTGTGGATTCCAGGACCTTCTTTTTGTAATTTTGGCGAGTTTTCACTTGTAAATAATGTAATCGGTGCAATATTTTGTCAGCAGGATCGGGTGGCTCGACACTTATAAAAAAAATATGTGAAATGGAAATTTGTAGACTTCCATACTGCTGTTAGAAAAGAAAATCCCAGAATTCCTTTGGGTCACAAACGTGAAAATTACAGACAGTGAGGGCAACTGAAACCAAATAGCGTTATCCAGGACACGCTAAGGAAGTCGAAGTTTGTTGCAAATGTAGACTTTAAGCTTCAAGAGGAATTTTTGTATTGAAAACTTCAAGACAAAGTTGCGTATTTTTTGTGCTGTCATAGGCCGTTTTCGGCTTTTGCAACAGAATAAACGCTCATATTCAGTGAAAATTGGGACTTTAGGTCAGTTTACAGAGTGACAAAATCTGAAAAATTTAACAGTTTGCAATAAAAATGCTTCATTTCAACTATAGTCCGGGATTTGGGAAAGTTGCAGGCTTTAAAAGCATCCGACTTGGAGGTCGGATATTTTGGTGAGAGAGAGAGTTAATTATACATGCGTCACAACGGACGCGCTCCCAAGATCTGGCAAGCACAGGACGGTAGCTTTTTTTGTCACAGGTTTGAACGGTGTGTTTTGGACGTGAACACCGCCTTCAAGCCACGTAAGAAATAAACCGATCGACAATCAATATTTCAAATGAGGTCACTCTCAGGCTACTGTTGGATGATTACAATATTCAAATTAAATTTGAAAGTTTGAAACGAATAATGCAGTCCATTCGCAATTAATCACTGGTGGCAAGCGCTGAGTATTTTGACTGTAAACCTATTGTTTTAAGGCGCTCTCGTTCCCGTTGCCGTCCTCGTCGCCCTTTTTCGCGGGAAACGATAGTCTAAATATTGATCGGTCTGTAAAAATGCCGTGAAACATAGGCATAGTATGGGAGTTGTA
>JAEMWC010000410.1:320000-332500 GCA_016490735.1 Pachyseris speciosa
CTACCTACCAACCCACCGACCTACCTACCTACCTAGCTACCTACCCGCCTACCTACCTGCCTACTTACCTTCCTACCTACCTACCTACCTACTACCTACCTACCCACCCACCTACGTACCTACTTTCTGACTGACTCACATGCCATAAAGTTCTGAAAGTAACAACTCCCTGAAAGTAGCGACCCTCCGAAAGCAGCGACCTCAAAAGTGATTTCCCTTTTTAGCTAGAAATGTTGGAAATGATAGATATAACAAGCTATACCAAACTGATCCGAGGTTTATGTGCATATGGAATGAAAGTCAAAAAAGGATCACGACAGCTAAGGAAAGATTCGAAGGAAAGCCTGCTTTGACTAACTCCGACCAATATCTTTCAATACGATTTAATATTAGCGGTACTAATGTGAGCTAACCTGCTGCTAATGTAGATTATTAAGAAGTGGGTATGTTTTCACATTTGTCGCCATTTTATTAGACTCTAACGTCGACTGAATGGCCCATGTGCGGTACACGTTTTAGCTACCCGAAAGTAGCGATCCCCCAAAAGTAGCGACCCTCCGAAAGTAGCGACCCTCCGAAAGTAGCGATAGAAAAAGGCTGATAAATCTCGTTACTTTCGAAACTTTACGGTATTTACTTGCTTACTTAGTTACTTTATTTAGTAAGGAGCAAAGCTGTATCGATGCTTACCAGTGCTAAGGCTGAAACTATGAGTTAAAACATTTTTATTCACGTCAATATATCGTGCGCTCAGACGATTACTGTTCCCAGTGTTCCCCCACAGAACCCACAATCCCTGCTCGTCAACAGCCAGGTCCATTCCACTGTAGCCTCCCCAATCATAAGAGATTTGTCTAGGTGAGTAACCGCTTACGGTTATATGAGTCTCCACTCGCTCTGTGCGCAGGTTGTACTTGACGATGTAGTACGTATTGGCTCTGTGAAAACGAATCGAGGATGTTAATATATAGCACTATGAAGAATTTTAATACTATAATAAAACACAATCTGAGTACCTAGGGATCGAGCACAAAAAGGGTGTATCATACTGGCCTTAGAGCAATGGAGAGGTGGAGCGTTGCAATGAAACCCTTCTCAAGATTGTGCGAATTGCACGCCTTGAAGGTAAAGATTGGCGAAAATCCCTTCAAGATTTCCTGTTCCAGTACAGAATTACACCTCACACCGTTACTGCTGTCTCTCCTGCTGAACTACTGAAGACCGACCTCCTGAGCCCTTTGGCAACGGAAGCTGAGAGAGAGAGAGAGAGATGCTCGTGCCAAACTACGATAGAAAGAGCATGCAGACAAGACAAGAGCTGCCAAGTACAGTGACATAGAAGAGGGTGACAAAGTGTTATTGAAGCAAACCCGTGAAAGCAAGCTCTCACCCAACTACGAGGTAGAACCTTACGTAGTCACTCATAAGGAAGGGAATGCTGTAATTCTGCAAGACGTCAACGGCAATAGCAAGATGCGCAACGTCGCCCACATGAAAAAGCTCGTTGAACCTGGGCAAGCAAAACAGAATCAGGTGCCACCACAGCCAACACCCTTGGGAGAAAGTCAGCCTGTTCAAATTGCAGAGGGTCCGCCAACCCAACCGTGTGATCCCCCAGTAGCCCTTTGTCGAGTGATCCACGTACCACGCGACCCTTGCGCACTAGGCAACCGCCAGCCTGGATGCAAGACTATGTTTGTGACTTTGTACATGAAGTCTAGGCTAACATAAGAGAAGAGACTGTTTTAATATCCTTTTCAAGACTTTATTGTATTCGTTGCGGTTGGTCATTTTATTTACCTAGCTCTTTTGTATTAAGTAAGGGGGAGATGTAGTGTACTGGAAGTCATTCTACCTATTGTGAGATTATTATGGGATGTAATACTGTACTGATTATTATGGGATGTAGCAGAACACGAGGAATATGTGTATGTAGTGCGTAAGTCGGATTAAAAGCATGTTGAATTGTTGACTTCTCGTATATTCTGAGACGAAACCACTACAGGGAGCAGGTCAATTGTGGGTTCATATGACCCCGTGAAAGAAATGAGTATGAATGATATATAAAATGAATCATATATGAACTGCGGAAATGAAATCATATGAAGAATGATCCTCGCAGGTATGAACGCAATTTATGCAATTGCGAAAAGAAGCCTGAAAAAAATTTGGGACTTCAACGGGGTTTGAACCCGTGACCTCGCGAGGTCACGGGTTCAGACCATTCATTTTTCATTTCAAACCTTCTTTTGATTTCATTTCCGCAGTTCATATATGATTCATTTCATATATCATTCACACTCATTTCTTTCATGGGAACATATGAACCCACAATTGACCTACTCCCAACGTCAGTGACTTCATAGCTCAGTTGGTTAGAGCATCGCACCAGTTATCGCGAGGTCACGGGTTCAAATCCCGTTGAAGTCCTGAATTTTTTTCGGGCTTCTTTTCGCAATTGTATAATTTGCGTTCATAACTGCGAGGATCATTCTTCATTTGATTTAAATTCACTAAGTTATACTCATTGTTACGGTAGCGACTATCAAGTTCAACCAGACGTGTCGCGAGTTGAGGGGCGTACTTTACAGAGACAAAGATCCAAACTTGAAAACGATGAAATGACCAGTACGGTTTAATTCGTGTCAACGAGGAAAGGTTCAATGGTACTCGTAAACTGAAAATAACGATTACAGAGTACAGCTAAATACAAGGCTTAACTAAACTTAAGGCAAAGGTCACGAAGCAAACTACAATGTTGATATTCTGGGGGCGGAACCCAATTTACATAATAACAGTTCTACATCAAATAACGACGTTCTGCACACAAAAAGTAACAAACTGAAGCGAAATATACATAAACAATACGAACCAAATGTACTTAATAACAATATGAGTGATACTTAACATAAAACGAAATCAGTATGGATTCGAAACGCCTCGAGGATGATACTCAATTTGCATACGCACGAGGGAAAAACGATAGCAATATTCTTGAGCTAAAATCGAGTCGAGCAACAAAACATCAATTAGAACTAAATCTGAATAACAAAGAAACAAAGAACTTACATATCTGACCCACACTGTGCAAATACCTGATTAGAAAACTGTGAACGGCGACTTGACTTAAAAAACGAACTTGTCTTGCTTCTTCGAAGAACACCTACTGAACTTTGGCCGAGACGACATGAGCTGAAGCATGCACAATACCATGAGTCTTAGCGGCAAGGCGGGTAAAGATGGTGTAAATTAATGAACCTAAAGAACTAAAAATTGACCATCTTAACACTCATCTTGTCCCAAACTCTGTATACGTGATGCAGCTCTGTATTTGTCATCAGTTGGTGGCCTTGCTGTTTGGAGGGGCTGCAACAGTTCCTCTGAGGTGGCTGGGGCAGGAGAATGAATTCGCCCACTGGCCCCTCTGACCGCAAGTGAAGCACTTGTCTGAAGGTTGATGTCGACGCTCGCGAAAGGACTGCCCACGAAAAAGCTGCTGATTAGCAGCAAGAGTATTGGAAGGCGCAGCAGAAGCAACTTAGAAGAAGAAGCACGAATTTCTACGCTTCTTCTCGAGGATCTTGACCAAAGCTCGTCTTTCGGCTGAACGGAGCTTTCTCTCGTCCTCTGAAATCTCTGCCAGCTCATCCGACTCATATTCCTCTATGGCTATCCAGCCCGCGGGACTCATTTTATCCGCAAAACGAATAAGCTTGTTACGTTTAGTAATAAGCGTCTTTACCGATTCGAGCTCGGAAATCGCTGCTGAAAGATTTCCTTTTGAGATGTTTCTAATGGCTCCGTCTATCAAGTGGTGCAACTGAAGAGATGTTCAACTCGTACTGGACTTTGTTTGTCTTGAAACTGAACGATTTTGAAGCCTTTGATTCCGTTTTTAACTTCTTAAGTTGCGATTGAGTGGCCGCTTCTTTCTCCTTGAGATAGCGCTTAAACGCGGCAAACTTTTGGTCAAATTTGACGTCCAAGAGTTGCGAAAATAACTCAGTGCAAGGTTTCAGCGTTTGACAAAGACGTATCTGAGGAAGGAGGAGGCTGTTGACCAGAAATTCCGGCGATGTGTGTTTCCGAGATCGTTTGAGAAACGCTCGCTGATTCAGAATCCGACATAGCTAAAATGAGGGAAATGCCTCGAATGGCTCTTGCGTATCTTAAGAAACCTTAAAAGTAGTCTTCTAGCCCCTTGAGACACCTTAGGAGCACGCCTGAAATACTTTGGTAATTACAACGTAACATAGCAAACATACTCTTGAGAAACTAACGAAGCATTACAACATATTTTTTTGGTTTCAATTTCTGTGGAGAAATAAGAACAGAGGGCAAAATCAAGTGAAAACTGGTCTATCAACCTCTTGTCGATGGGGGATTAAATTTTATGAACTTTAGAATCATGACGAAATCCCTACGTCTCTATAAAGAACTTGCTGACATGTACGATGAAGACCATCGACGGAAATTTGTCTTGTGGAATAATAGGGAAAACATGACCGGCTTACTCAGTGGTAGGACACCGGACTACCGTGCGGGAGGTCGCGGGTTCAAACCCCGGCCGGACCAACACTCAGGGTCCTTAAATAATTAAGGAGAAAGTGCTGCCTTAGTTTGTAATGACATCTCCAAATAGTAAGACTTTCTAGTCTTCTCGGATAAGGACGATAAACCGTAGGCCCCGCCTCACAACACTTATTCTTAATAATCTGTGGGACGTTAAAGAACCCACACACTGTTCGTAAAGAGTAGGAGACGTAGTCCCCGGTGTGGTGGTCTATCTCTGCCAGCATGTGGTCGGCCTGGCTGGATTAGCTTGAAGGGCTTCTGAGTAAATGACACGACAGTAAAATACATAGTCAGAAGTCAGGCTATTTCCGGTTGCTGGAACTTCCCTCCATGACCTTTTGGAAAACATGGTTTGGAAAAGCAATATATACATGGCAAGATTTACTTAAAGAAGATGGTAAATTCTTGTCTCTCCTTGAATTTCGAGATAAATTTGGTTTAAAAATTAACTTTATGCGGTATTTTCAAATGACTGCTACTATCCCTAGTGAGCTTAAACGCGATGCATACAAAACCCAAATTTCGCCTGAAGCCCTGTTTAAAAAAATACATTGAGGTTAGTTCAAAATTACAAATGTAATTGGATTGGCTTAGAAATTTTAGAAATTTGAGTTAGCCAATCAAATCGTAGCTGTGTCTATAGTAACAAGTTCGCGGAAAGTTTGAGCTGCGATTAAACTGTGAAAACAAAAAGAACAATGGCCGGCGTTTTGAGCAGGTTTTCTTTCGCAGCCGCAACAACAACTAACAGAGGAGCTGAAAACAGCTCTAAAAACGAGAACAGTGCGAAAAGGACAGCTTTTTGGCTCTCTGTTTGGAAAAAGTGATACCTAGAGAAGGAAATTACCAACAAAATCGAAAATTATTAGCCCGCTAGCCTGCTTGCAGGCGGTGGTCTGTGTTGCACGGCGATCTGTTGCGCGAGATTTTGTGTTGCTCGCGATTTCGGTCGCCATATTGGCCGGGTGGAAGATCTGGGACGAAATCTGGGACAAATGACAAAGCGAGGGGGAGGGGGTCACTCGTCATTCGTCCCAGATCCTCCACTATATCGTCCAATATGGCGACCAGAAAACTACCGCGACCGGAATCTCGCGCAACACACACTACCACCTGCAAGCAGGCTTCGCTTTGCAAGTACACTTTGCTCAAGCCATTTTACACCGAGATAAGAAAAAGAAACAAGGCGAAGATTATGAACCAGAAATGCTGAAGGTAATGCACTTGATAGACACTTGAAAAACAAAGTTGTCTTATAACTATAGCCTATAACTATTTAACCGGTTTTTGCGGCTTAAAAAGTCTTAAAAACATTGACAAAACTGTTGCTTTGACTGAACGCGTGATTAATAAATTATTTTTGTACGTGATTCACCTGTGTTGCTTCTGCAAAATTATGATAAGCCACATCTCGCAATTTTTTCGTGTATGTTATTAATAAGCAATCACATGATTTTTTTGTAAATATTTTCAAAGACCACAAATTGCACTCGTCCTACGGCTCGTGCAATTTAGTGAGTCTGAAAAAATTTACTCGTGCTTATTTATTCCAAATTGGACTCGAAATCATGTGATTACCTATACTAATTTAAATCTTTTTCCCCCAAAGGAACAAATCCTTTTCCACATAAAAGATGAAATACGCATATTAACGAACGCCAAAGAACGCAGACTAGATCTTCTCTTGGTATATACCAAATATTGCTTATACACTCGCAAAACGCTTTTTAGGACGCCCAACTCCGAAATTAACCCATTTACTACCGTCGCTCGTCGTTGAAGCTCGCCGAGACGTTTTCTGGCCAGATTCTAGTCAAAAAGAACCAAAAATGACCAAATCTCTGTTTACTGGTGGAGTTCATCGCGCCCTTCTGTTCCTTATGCCTCATATTAGCTTTCTAAGATCGGACATTCGAAGAAAACAAACTTTTCACTGCCCCCTCTCCTTCTACCTTTCGCTTTCTCTCCTCCCCTTTTCTTTCGCTTTTCTTGCTTCGCTTTCTTTTTCTCTTGCTGGGCATTTTCTGGGCTTCCTTTCGGTGGGAAAAGATTTGTGGAAAACTTTTAGGATCATACGATTTGGTGGAAGAAAGTGCAGGTGGGTAATGGAACAAGATTTTCATTCCAATTTTCGGCTCAACGTCACTTGGGTTTTTCGCGTGTTCTCAGGCCTGTTTGACGAAATGGTTCTCATTTTGGTATGGTTTGAAAGATCTCTTCCCTTTACACGTGCAACATGTAAAAGTTGTCCATGATCATTAAAACTGATGACGTCACAAGCGGTACAAGGGACGTGGTTCTGCGCGGCCGGTTTTGGCCGGCACGAGTGCCAATGGGTTAAAGAGGAAAATTGAATGGCAATGGAAAATTAAAAATTGCCCCTCTTCTGCTTGATACTGACCCCCTTGTCTTATTTATTGTTTTCTTTGTTTTTCTGATAGTTTGTGCTGCTTGTATAGTATGTTGAGATTCATTTACTTTGTCTATCATGTATCTTTTTGTGTTATAAATAAACATCGTGCTAAAAAATGCTAACAATTAGTATACGTATTAAGTACCTTCTAAGCAAACAACAAAACGCGAGATCGTAATCTTCGCGTAATTATGTTTCGGTATCACTCTGTGCTATCTTCAGTTTAAACAAACATGCATAGGTCACATGTTAAACACAACACAGGGTGATAACTATGGAGGTTTGCAAGTAAACCAGCAAAACCAAAAACAAAGGTGATACATCAGAGAAATGCCAAAAACCTCTTCTGTCATTAAGCAATTTTTTAGCGCTACTATTCTTAATGCGGCGGCACCTTGTATCACTGATCCGTGCGATTTGTTCTGAAAATGGTATCGAGTAATACTTAACTAAAAGAAGCTTATAATCCTGCATTTTGTTGTTTGTCGTATCAGACTCAGACAAATGCTGAAGAAAAATAATTCCTTGAGAATGAATCTCTTGTTTGGTTTACCAACTTCATTTCCTTTACTGAAGTGGACGTGTGTAATTTTGAGGTTACCTATTGTAGTACAGGTATGGTCCATAAACCACTGCTCCTGTTCCGTCCCAGTGGTGGGGCAGTATGTATGTCTTACGGGCCACGCCTGCTTTGAACATGACCATGTTTTCAAATTCTTCTAAAACGTTTGAGCTATGATAATTTTCCATAACAAATATGGTCTCAGCTCCCATGATCCCTAGCGGGTCTTTCATCCAAGCTCCTTGTGCCATTTGCCGAGCGTTGTGTGTCACAGGCTTTCCAATAGACTTAATGTTGGTGCATCTATCTGCAAGAAATCAAAAGAAACCTGGAAAAGTTATACTCAGATCTGCTAAACTTTATCGTTTTATGCTTACAGTTTTCTGCCTCGTTTACATTAGCGTGATCATATCAATGAACTTGTGCGACAATTGGTAGTTAAATTTCTGAGTAAGAATACTAGGCGGCAAAGATAAAGTGGCGAAAGAAAGCATGGAGATGACCTAACCTCTTTCAAGGATGTAAACACTCTGTTTTGCTTTGTCCACATCATACTGCTCGTCAACAATCATCTCAAGCAACTGAGAAGATAAAGAAAGATAAAAATTAAGAAAAACTGAAGAATTAAAGAAAACGATGACTTGCCAATGATGTTTGCACTTTTTGTCCTGTGATTTTGCATGTCAGAGAATAACTTATAAAAACGTCCTTTAAGTGAGCCAGAAACTATTATTCCAGCTTGCAGCCACCTTGATATAGTTTCAAAGAGTAATGAAAAGTTGGACTTACATGTTTTTTTGCTAACTCGAGGGCAAGGTCTTTCACCGACAACTTGGTAAAGTGACGATCGTTCGAAGACAAGGCTCGCTTGGTACGGTGTGAGACTGACGATTTCCCGAGCGCGTGACCCTGTGGCAATTTAAGAATGAACAAGTTCAAAAACCTTATAGGTCATCGTCATCATCATCATCATCATTATTATTATAAGGCTGAGAGAACACTAAAAAAGGAGCAAGGCGAAATTTTCTCTTAGTGAGAACAGAAAAATAAGGTATGACATTAGATTCCATGCAACACAAAAGACAGTTAAGGACTGACAAGGTAACAAGGAAACACGTGAAAAAAAAAAAACAAAAAACAAACAAACAAACAAACAAACATTAGTACGAAGGGACAATATGGCCAGGCACAATGTTAACCCAAAATTTCCATTTCAATCCAGTGAGAAACAAGCTTCGTTGTGTGGAATATTACATGGGATGAAATATTTGAAAATATAGGGAGACAAAAAAGGAGTAACTTGGAACACACACGGAAATGGCTGCTAATGTAGGAAAGACGACAGGGAAGTGATGGTTCACTGGGAACTGCAGGGGGATCAATGGGTACGATTATTCAGGGAAGGAATTTAGACAAGGCGAATAGAAAGCAAAGTAAGATTCATGGGACGATAAGGATATATTTTTGAAGTAAAGGATGATCTATTGGAGAACAAAGGGATACACGAGAAGTACACGAGGGATATTCTGTAGTACAGATAGATAGATAGATAGTTAGATAGATAGATAGTTTATTAAAAATACCCTTACAGCCCGAGAGCTGAATTACGATAATATTTTACAATCATAAAATGTAAATTACAACTTTATGTGTTAGTGATTAAGAAAATTAATTGGTAAGAATTTGACAATAATAAAACTTATCATTATGTAACCACTAAATTACAATTAAGATACAACTAAAAAGATAAACTGATAAAAGGACGCGCTATCGGCAATGGCTTATAACAAAACTGTCTCTAAAACGATTGGTCTTGAAACGTGGGACTTGGAAATTGCGATTTTTCCGTGTTTGCACAGTGCCGAGGTAAGGTGGTGGAAGTAGTGAATAAAGCTTGTGATTATTGTTGTTGTTGTACAAGGGGACATAGAGGAGAATAAACGAGAGTACAAGGAATATATATGGGTAAAAGAAGCTTATATGACAGAGGCACGAAGCGAATACTGATAACCTGCGCTGGAACTATCATGTTGAACAGAAGGCAAAGAAAGCTAGCAAGAGAATTAACTATTTTCGCGAATGCAGGAAAGCAAATCTACCCAGAGATATCGGTACTACAGCATATTGAAGTAAGATACGTCCACTCCTCGAATATGCATCTCCATTTTGGGGTGGCCTGCCAAAATATCTAGCAGACGAGTTACAGTCCACACAAAACAGGTGGATATTATTGGGATACCGAGGACATCCCTTACGATGCTTGAGGAAAGACGAAAAATAGTGACAAAGCGCGAATTGGAAAAATATAAAATGTAAAATATAAAATGATAAAAATCACCCTAATCAATTTTTTATTACAAAGTCAAATGCCAGCTAGAGTTATAAGTTCAGATCGGCTCCAGGACCGGTAGGCACTCCAAGATCTGGAACCCAAAGACATGCAAACTCTTTTATGGCTCGGACCACAAGGCTCCTTTGTTCATTATTTTAAGATTTTATGACTTAAGGATTGTATCATGGCTGTACATTTTTAAGCTTGACTTTGAAAATCCATGGTATATTTAATTTTAAGATGGGTAAATAAAGCTTATTATTATACATGGCAGAGCAAAACATGGGATTATAGTGGGATGCCGGGGAGTACTGGACAATATATGGGAAAAAAGAGGGATGTCTCGGAGTAGTTAGGGAAACAGAGAACAGGGACGTTCCCCCACCCACCCCCAGCAGGTTGTAACTCCTCGTGCGACAAGAAAGTTAACAAGCAACCGGCGCGAAATCCCAAATCAAGAGCCTGCTCGCGGAAGTACATACACAATGTGAGGCCGGCAGCAATATGTGATATATTGCAGTACGCCCTCAGCTGACTGCAATATATCACATATTGCTGTCGGCCGAAGTAACTATCTAACATATTTACTATTCAATACCCAGTGCCATTGTTCTCTCTCTGTGCTAAATCACTGATTGCAGGCGCCTCTTCCACTTTGTTCCTGATCGCACAATAATCGAAGATTGATATCGATTGCAGTTATTGATATGATCTTATCGATCTTTAAAAAGCGAATATAATTAATAGTGTTCAATCTTTGCTTCGTGGGAGCCCTTCTATGCGTAAAAATTTCATCAACGCCTGATTCCCTGATCAAGCCGTGACTCTTTAATTACATTTTAACAAAAACACTAAAGAACTGCGGCATGCTATCAATAAATTAAATACGACAAAGTGAATTCCCAATAAATAATATCGAATCTATTTTACCGTAGGACTTCCAGAAATTGGTTGAAATATTTCGAGAAACGTATAGGCGTTATCGGCTGCAGTTCCAATCTTGTCATCTTACCTTGCTTTCAAACTCTTCGCGTTCATAAAAACGTGGCTTGGGAAACGAAACTGGATTTGTCCGCCATAAATTTTTTACGTCACATCCCGTAGTCACGTCGTTTGGGTATTCCCTTTTGATTTCAGCGCTAAAAATCATGTGTTTCCTCTCTGAATGAATGGATTGTGAGTGGAATTAAGGACCTCGGTTTGAGGTCCACGACATCGAGGCAAAAGAGGTGATTTACACCCTGAAAATCTCAAACGCCTCTCCCTTCGGGCACAGGAAACACAGGCTGATCACGTAAGTAGCCTGCGAAGCCTGGTGGCTTTGCAGCAACAATATATAGACCCTTGATGTAGGTGTCCGATGACCCTCGAAATCCGGAAGCTCTTAGCCAGATTATCTCCTGCCACTGACGAATTTGGCTGAAAGAGAGTACCGGCCGAGTTTGCAAGAAAGGCAGAAGTGGTCAAGGCCAAAGCGCAACTTTCAAGTTAGAGACGAGATACTGGTGGTTGACGAGAACGCTCCAAGAAACTCGTGGCCCCTTGGATACATCCTAGAAGTTAAGCCTAACAAGTGAGATGATGTAAGAAGAGTCGTACTGAAGACGTACGAATAATGCAGTGCTAGAGCGCCGGACCCATCGACAAGGTTGTTATGTTGCGGGAAGCATTTAATTTAAGTCAGAGTAACTAATCAGTTAACTCGAGGTTTCCTACCCCGCTTCTGACGTTAAAGGTACTGGATTATTCGTAAATTGCGATTCCTTAATTTTAATTATCGTAAGGAACTATTTTCACAAACCGTGACAGTATGTTATTTATATTTACCGTTTGAATTGCTTTACAAACTTTAAATGCTTTCAGTTTGCATTTAGGGGCCGGTATGCTGCACTGAAACGCGTGTGACATTTCTCAATGCATTACCTTTAGTTAAAGGATAACTTGTTTTGCGCAATCACGACAATAGCTTCAACAGTCTTGCGTTCAATGTTCAATCGAAAAAACTCGGCTTTCTCAATACCTATATTTTTTTATTTTTTCAATATTTTCTATTTTGACAATGTCCTTAGAATTTGTTGTTATCGTCTTTTAGTCGAACTATTACCATTATCAGCTATCAGTATTATCAATTCCAGGCGTAGTCAATCGATCTAAATCGATATCGGAAATCAATCGATATAATCGATATCAATCGAACTCATGGGATTAGCAAAAATCGATAACAATCGATAGTATCTCGATAATAATCGATTATCCTAAGGAGTATTTGTTTCGAACATATTAGGGAGTTGAAGAATAGAGGACGGCGACGGCAACGAAAACGTCATTTCAAAATATATCTTCTTGTTATTGTAGCACTTTCGCGATTATTTCAATTTGTTCAACTTGTAAAATGTCGGCGAACTATCCAGGAACTAAATTTCTATGAACGGCGTTAAAATAAAGAAAAAAAAAAGAAGAAAAATTTGCCGTCATGAGCTCACGTTCTCGCTAAAACCTAAAATTTGGTCATTTCACGTTGTTGTTTTGCAGAGAACGGCAAAGAAATGTACCTAAATGTGAAACGCACGTGCAGAGCGATTGGTCCTTAATTTATGGCCAATTTTCTAATTTTACGT
>JAEMWC010000410.1:337500-390000 GCA_016490735.1 Pachyseris speciosa
TCCATTTCTATCGATTAGTATCGAAGATCGATTTCAATCTTCGATTGTAGTTGATTGTTATTGATTATCGGTTTATCAATTGACTGCGCCTGGTCAATTACATTCCTCCTAAACTGAAATATTATACGTCACGCCTTATCTTATGGCGAATAAATATGAACTTGCCAGCAATAACGCAAACATGATGCAAACCAGAGGACGATATTGTAACATCGTGATGGCGGAAGAACGCTTTGAATCTGCAAAAAAGAAAACAATTACAATTAGTATATCATCAATCAATCTAAAGTCAGCCGCACACATGAGGAAAGAGCTGAGCAAAATGCCTCGTGAGGCAGTTTTCTAAGGCATTTCCTCTCGTGTACGGCGAAATTCGCCTCGCGAGGCCTTGAAGATCAATAGGGACTTTAAGCATCGACAACGGGAACGGCAACGGGGACGTGAGACTCTGAGGGAAAACCCAAATATCGCATTGCGCATGTTTGGCGCGAAATATTTTGACGTTCTGCTTCGGGGCCCGTGAGAAAGCTTAGTTTGGCGTTGAGTGAAAACGTGAGTAGCATTTCACATATTTTAGCTCTATTTTTGCCCCCAAATTGATAATTTTAATATGGATTGATGCCTTAAGATACCAAGGAATTGAATCATTGAGTTTTTGCCTGATTTTCTTCCCCAAACTATAAGCTTAAAAAATTTCATCAGTCGGCTGTTTCAAAACAAAAAGCTAGCGCCGATGCCTCCGAAATTAGAAATGATTTGCGAGTCTCACACTGTTTATCGACAGTTCTCTCTAACATTACTTTTTCGCAATCGAAATAAGACATACTAGAGCTGTTAATTTACACTAAACCTGGCCGAGAAAAATAACTAGTCATCAGTGTTGCTCGAAACTATTGTCCAAAATTCTCTATCGTATCGTAGTTTTCAGTTCAAACTCCTAGATGTAAAGATATGGAAATTGACATGCATGCTGGTACTGCTAAAGCGTTTCTCGCAAATCCCGGCCTTCGATACAGAACATTTCAATTGAGTTCATGTTAATCTAGTCGCTACTTCTAGGTAATATATTGGTGATTTTTTCATTTTTATTTTATTTTATTACATTACCTCGGCTAAAGATGTGATATCTAATCTCCGATAAACACTTGTCGTTCTCCAGCACTGATTTGTTGACGTATTCAGTTTGTACAACAGTAAAAAATCTACATCGGTCATATCAACATTAAAATGGCTGAACGCGAAGGAATATTTCGAGAGAAGTTGGCGTCTTCGGCGGCTGCTTAACTGCTTCCAATTTCACTCCACAACCGCGTCCTCTCCCCAGTATTTTCTCGGTTTTTCCGTCGCCGTTGCCGTTCCCGTCGTCGATGCTTAAAGTCCCTAATATCAAACATCGGGCTTCATTTACCCATCTTTCTCAATTTTCTCTTTCACGGAAGGTTTTCTTCTTGGCTTCCCCTTGAAATGCTATGACGACGTCTGAATTAACCTCTGTCCGCGCTGGATAAAATTTGTGTTATTTTATATCCTGTCATCCACATCCGTTCAGAGACCCAGGAACAGATAGAGTTGGGATGGGACGTATGGGGCGCCATGTGTAAAAATATTATTTAGCGATAATCTTGCATTATTTTGTGTTATTTAGCAAATCGCAAATAAAGTAGCAATGTAATTTATAAATCGCCAATTCAACGAACTTTGCGATTTATAAATGCCAGAGATGTGTTTTTGTGATTTATAAATCGCAGTGGAGGTTGACATTGTGATTTATAAATCGCAGGATACGTATCTTTGCGATTTATAAATCGCAAATGTGATATATAAATCACAAAAGTGTGATTTATAAATCGCAGTGGAGGTTGACATTGTGATTTATAAATCGCAGGATACGTATCTTTGCGATTTGTAAATCGCAAAATAATATTTTTACACATGGCGCGCGATTTATAAATCGCAAATGTGATATATAAATCACAAAAGTGTGATTTATAAATCGCAAAAACTGCGATATACAAATCGCAAAATAATATTTTTACACATAGCACGCGATTTATAAATCGCAAATGTGATATATAAATCACAAAAGTGTGATTTATAAATCGCAAAAAGTGCGATATATAAATCGCAAAATAATATTTTTACACATAGCGCGCGATTTATAAATCGCAAATGAGCCAACTGGAAAAGATTGACTGGACTCTGGATTGGACTCTGGAATGGACTCTGGAATGGACCCTGGACTGGACATTGGACTGGACTTTATTAAACGAAGTTAATATTTAACTAATGATATAACGATTAACCATTTCTTTTGAATTATTAACCAGCGGGGAATTTTTTCAACACTTTCAACACGTTTTGAGAATGCATTTTTTTTTTCAAAAGGAACTTAAACGGAAAATCGAACAATGCTGCCCAGTAACTTTACAATTGAAATTGAACCAGATAGGACTACAAACTAAGCAAAACCTTTTAAGCCATGTGTTAGCCTGTTAAAGTATTCATCGTCATCATCTTTCGTTCCTCCTAAGTGGACAGCGAAGCATGCTTATCAGCAACAAGGATTGTCGCTTACTAAAGGCAACAAAAGATGAAAATCATTGCATGTTAAAACTGGACAGCAAAAATAATTAACTATCTTGACACTTTTGAGCGATTCTGCCAAAGCAATAGTCGTGGCCTCCTCTTCATTTTTTACTTCGTACGCCGTCATCCAGCCACGAGACGTTTCATCATGATCAGAGTTTGAGTCCATTTTGCTTACAACTCCAGCGTAATTAGTACTTGGCTTAGGACTTTTGTCCATGTTACAAAAATATACCGAAGAAAAATTAATCGCGCGAACTCGTACAAGCTAAAATTTAATCAAATAGAAGATTAATCCGATAGATGCCTTCAAGACACTAGCCGAACACGATGCACAGATGCATACGCAACAGGGAGGGAGCCACGACGCTTTGAAATTATCTTGCTTTGAGATATCTTATCAGGAATATCTTTTCGTTTCGGAATGTTTAACACCTCTAAATGTAACGGAATGAATAGCCTTTGTACGAATTAGACAATCGCCTTTTTTCGTTGGCTACTTTATTCTCATTCCATACAATGCAGAATCGCTCAAAAGTGTCAAGATAGTTAATTATTTTTGCTGTCCAGTTTTAACATGCAATGATTTTCATCTTTTGTTGCCTTTAGTAAGCGACAATCCTTGTTGCTGATAAGCATGCTTCGCTGTCCACTTAGGAGGAACGAAAGATGACGACGATGAATACTTTAACAGGCTAACACATGGCTTAAAAGGTTTTGCTTAGTTTGTAGTCCTATCTGGTTCAATTTCAATTGTAAAGTTACTGGGCAGCATTGTTCGATTTTCCGTTTAAGTTCCTTTTGAAAAAAAAATGCATTCTCAAAACGTGTTGAAAGTGTTGAAAAAATTCCCCGCTGGTTAATAATTCAAAAGAAATGGTTAATCGTTATATTATTAGTTAAATATTAACTTCGTTTAATAAAGTCCAGTCCAATGTCCAGTCCAGGGTCCATTCCAGAGTCCATTCCAGAGTCCAATCCAGAGTCCAGTCAATCTTTTCCAGTTGGCTCATTTGCGATTTATAAATCGCGCGCCATGTGTAAAAATATTATTTTGCGATTTATATATCGCACTTTTTGCGATTTATAAATCACACTTTTGTGATTTATATATCACATTTGCGATTTATAAATCGCGTGCTATGTGTAAAAATATTATTTTGCGATTTGTATATCGCACTTTTTGCGATTTATAAATCACACTTTTGTGATTTATATACCACATTTGCGATTTATAAATCGCGCGCCATGTGTAAAAATATTATTTTGCGATTTACAAATCGCAAAGATACGTATCCTACGATTTATAAATCACAATGTCAACCTCCACTGCGATTTATAAATCACAAAAACACATCTCTGGCATTTATAAATCGCAAAGTTCGTTGAATTGGCGATTTATAAATTACATTGCTACTTTATTTGCGATTTGCTAAATAACACAAAATAATGCAAGATTATCGCTAAATAATATTTTTACACATGGCGCCCCATAGGGACGAAGATTCAAGATTAACGGAAGTTTTTTGGGAAGTAATGTTCTGGCATTGTATTTTTCTGCCCAATCAGTGATCAGTATCACAGCGAGCAGAGGAGTCCTATTTGGCCGTATTTCCTGTTAAATTCACCGTGCAATTGCAGTACGAATCGATCTTGTTGATTTGAATCACCTTACGTGAATCCCGGGACGTGATTGAACTATATACATGCGATCGTGTTACGCTGCTGTTGAAATCCTATCCGCCGCACGCAAAACGAAAGCAACATAATCCTCGCCTGAAACGATCATGGTCGTGGGTAGAATTTCAGCGATCGCAAAAATGTGGTTTGATCACGTACAGTGATTCCAATCAAGAGGTCGATTCGCGCTGCAATTGTTCGGCGAATTCAACTGGAAATACGGTAAAATAGAACTCCTTTGCTCCCTGTGTCAGCGTACATATACATCGCACTCCTTTCGTGACTTCTTATACGGAGACTCCAAAACCGCTTCCCACAGCAATCTTTCATTCCATCCCACCATCCCGCCGCAAAGAACATTTTCATCCCGACCCCTCCTGGTTTAACCCCAACAAGAGGCTACAATTAGCCTAAACCCGGGCTTGCAAAAAACAGTATTGTATCCCTAACTTAGTGCTAAACAAAAGAATAGAGGGAAGTCTGTCTTTCTTACATCGGACGCATTGTGTTTAGCTTGTGTTGGAGTCTATTTCTTTAGACCCCTATCAACATATATTCCTCTAAAATACAGCTCAACCATTGAGCACAATAATTATAACACTTGTAAAAAATATTTCTAAGAGAAACAGAAAAAATAAAGCCCGTGATATATACCACTAAAGGACATCGAACCCGGGTTAGCTGCGTCACAGGCAGGAACAATGACCTTTAGGCCACAGAGGTTTATCGTTATGCAAGATGATAAAAATAGTCTATTGATTCCAAAAAAAAAAAACTAAGCACACTTGTTTTCGCTTCGATGGATAATTGTTTGAGAAAGGAAACGCTTATCGAACGATGTTGGATTTTTTCGCATAAATGTGAATGGAGTCTCGGTGAAATGTGAGTAGAAAATTAACAAGAGGCTACAATTAGCCTAAACCCGGGCTTGTAAAAAACAGTATTGTATCCCTAACTTAGTGCTAAACAAAAGAATAGAGGGAAGTCTGTCTTTCTTACATCGGACGCATTGCCGTGTTTAGCTTGTGTTGGAGTCTATTTCTTTAGACCCCTATCAACATATATTCCTCTAAAATACAGCTCAACCATTGAGAACAGTAATTATAACACATGTAAAAAATAGTTCTAAAAGAACAAGAAAAAGAGAAACAGAAAAATAAAGCCCGTGATATATACCACTAAAAGACATCAAACCCGGGTTAGCTGTGTCTCAGGCAAGAACAGTGACCTTTAGGCCACAGAGGTTTATCGTTTTGCAAGGTGATAAAAATAGTGTATTCATTCCAAAAAAAAAAAAAACTAAGCACACTTGTTTTCGCTTCGATGGATAATTGTTTGAGAAAGGAAACGCTTATCGAACGATGTAGGATTTTTTCGCATAAACGTTAATGGAGTACGTCTCGGTGAAATGTGAGTAGAAAATTAATTAGCAGAGTGAAACTGTTTACAAACACTTCTCCTTTGTCGTCTCATGTTATTATAATCGGCTCCGAAGCACAAGACCTAGAAAACTCAGACTCCCCCCCCCCCCCCCCCCAATCTGTAAAAACTCAAACCCTTCATAAACGGCGATAATTCATTTTGCCCACGTTTATTTCACTTTGAAAATTTGTATAGTTATGAGGGGGTCTGAGTTTTCCAGTTTGGGGGAGGGGTCTGAGTATTCTAGGTCTCGTGCTCCGGAGCCGATTATAATAACGTGAAGTGTTTGTTATCTGCGATAAATAGACGGTGTAACATTTCAGCGCACTGAACGGCGATAATTTATTCTGTCCACGTTTATTTGACTTTGAAAATTTGTATAGTTTTGAGGGGGTCTGAGTTTTCCAGATTTTTTTTTTTTGGGGGGGGGGGGGGGGGGGGTCTGAGTTTTCTAGGTCTGAGGTCTGAGTTTTCTAGGTCTGAGTTCTCCAGACACCCGATACGGGGAACACGGCGGCAATCCATCTGGAGTTAAATTTTGGTCATGTTAAAAGCTTTCTTCTCGCTGTTGAACTTGCAAACATTCGTATAGACACTTCTCTTAACATATTAGTTGTTCAGACTTCAAAGACACAAGGTGAATCGACGTTTTCCGATACGTGACAACAGGCATCACTCTTGCTGTTGATATGAGATTTACACTTCCGAATCACTCGGCCGTGAAAGGTCAAACTCCCTTTGTCTGTAGTCTCTAATTTTTGGCGCTCCCCTCGCGTCGCGTCTCCTCGCAACTTCGCGCGCGCACGTGCCCCCAATTCCGTCGCCAAAATTAGAGACTACTCGCAATCTCCTGAAGCAGTCCATCTGCCGTTAAGTTTACTCATGTTAAAAGCTTTCTTCTCGCCGTTGAACTTGCAATCATTCGCATAGACACTTCTCTTAACATATAGTTTGTTCAGACTTCAAAAGACACAAGGTGAATCGACATTTTCCGATACGTGACAACAGGCATCACTGTTGTTAAAAATAGTTAGCGCTTGCGCAGAAACGCCGGAAGTGCCATTTGTGGATGATACTCGACGACGAAAAAGAATTCGAGAACCGTCGGTAGTTCTAGACCCGGGCGCCGCGCGAGACGCGCGCAGCCCGGGTAATTAGCAGAGTGAAATGTTTACAAATACGTCAATCCAGGGTCATTTGAAACACAAGAAAGGAACGTTTCTGGGCAGTTTCAAGGGACGCTAGTACATTTGTAAAATATAATCGCTTATCATTCAAAAATTAAAGTCCAGAAATTGAGATATTGTGGCAAAATAGTAAATAAACTACCTGTCTCAGGGGTGTGTGATATCCCGTACTTGAGTTATTCAACAAAATGTACATCTCAATGGAGCGGATACGGGAACACGGCAGTCCATCTAGAGTTAAATTTTGGTCATGTTAAAAGCTTTCTTCTCGCTGTTGAACTTGCAAACATTCGTATAGACACTTGTCTTAACATATTAGTTGTTCAGACTTCAAAAACACAAGGTGAATCGACGTTTTCCGATACGTGACAACAGGCATCATTCTTGCTGTTGATATGAGATTTACACTCGAATCACTCGGCCGTGAAAGGTCAAACTCCCTTTGTCTGTAGTCTCTAATTTTTGGCGCTCCCCTCGCGTCGCGTCTCCTCGCAACTTCGCGCGCGCACGTGCCCCCACAATCCGTCGCCAAAATTAGAGACTACTCGCTGTCTACTGAAGCAGACACGGGGAAACACGGCAGTCCATCTGTCGTTAAGTTTACTCATGTTAAAAACTTTCCTCTCGCCGTTGAACTTCCAAACATTCACATAGACACTTCTCTTAACATATTGTTTGTTCAGACTTCAAAAGCCACAAGATGAATCGACATTTTCCCATACGTGACAACACGCATCACTGTTGTTAAAAATAGTTAGCGCTTGCGCAGAAACGCCGGAAGTGCCATTTGTGGATGATACTCGACGACGAAAAAGAAGAACCGTCGGTAGTTTAAGACCCGGGCGCCGCGCGAGACGCGCGCAGCCCGGGTAATTAGGGCCTGTTCACATGGCGGTGGGGGACCCCGGGAGAGTGAGGTACCCCACCTACCCGTGGTGAAAAAGAGCTGGCCTTCACATGCAATCCCAGGGCGCTGGGGTGACGTTTAAAATGCTATCGCGTGGTCGCTACGAAGGTATATCAACAAAGATTTCAGAGACAATTGCCCGGATGAACATCACCCCACTCCACCTCCAGCATTCACATGGAGAAAATTCACCCCATCTAAGCGGGTTACCCGCCCAGGCTGACCGGGCAACCCGCCTCGGTCGGGTACTCCACTTCACATGTGAACGCGATCGAGAAATGAGGCGGGGACGAGGTACCTCACCTTCCTGGGGTCCCCTAACTCCATGTAAACAGTCCCTTACTCTAGTTCACCTCCTCATTTCAACTGATGGACAACTTGCAGCCAGCCTAATTACAATATTGATAATGTACTCTCATTACGAGAAAAGGTCAGAAAGCTGAATTAGCTGGAGTAAAAAACGGTTTTTCCTCAGTGTGTTTAAAAGTAACACACAAAAAATCACTTACGCAGGACTGAACTTAGTCACTCTTCTTTCTGAACATTTTTTGGTTACTGGCCATGATTGCCAGTGACCTCTATGATCCTCTCAGTCATCGACTGCGTTATGTTTGCGTAAGCTAGTCCGTAACTTCTCGGAGGGATCAAGTCCGAACTGAGAGGGAAAACATTCAGGAATTACCCCGACGTTTACCCGACTTCTTTTATTCGATTTTCTCCTCTGATATGTGAGTTTTAAACTAAATATCTATCTTTAACAGTCATTAGTTCTTAGAATCTCATTTGAGTAAGAAACTTCGAGTAAAATAGCCAATTGGCATCGACAAAGATTGATCGAAACGACTTTGGAGAAACCGCTGACCAAACGTAGGAAAAACGCTTGACACTGCAGACTCTCCTTTCCCATGTGCTCGCTCGCGTCTGCTTGAATCTACAATAGCCTACGTGTAGCTGTACCCATCCTATCTCCTATCCTGCCTACGAAATGGAGTATATACCGGTTTTTCTTCCCGCATCTCGCCTTTAAAATTTCGCGTACCAGCATGTTGGACCATTCTAGTCCCCAGAGCCATTCGTTTGGACTTACCGTTACGAGTGACTCTGGTTGCAAAGGAAAATTCAAATTTTTTTTATTGGCTAACTAAAACTGAATGCGTACCAAGAATTAAGTGATGAGTTACTGCGCCCTTCCTGTCATTTTCGTCCCCAGAGCTGCTAGTTTGCACTTACCGTTTTTTACACAAATACTTCAAGTTTCAAGTTTCAAGTTTAATTCATTTATTTATGAAATAATATTACAGAAATATGCTCTGCCCGCAGTTAGCAAAGGCTAGTCGGGGCGAGCAGTGTTAAATACGTATATTATAAAATAAATAAAAGATTTACAGAGCAAGAGATTCAAAATTCTAGACAAATTACAAATGCATCAATACATTTAAGATATGGCAAGAGAACAGAGCAAACTGAGGTCTTATAATTTTGCTAATAAATTACACAAATCAATATAATCATTGTATTTTGCGAGTCTCTGGAGGAGGAGATCATGAATTTTACTTTTAAAATTGTGTTTTGATAGCCGGCGCACTTCGCAAGACAAGCTATTCCAGATTCTAACACCATTTCTTGAAAAAGCCTTTTTTTATACATCCAATCTCGAACTTTCGACAAAATAATCGCCTCTTGAAGATGATTTTGTCTCGTAGGAATGAATATTAGCTTGGTAAGCAAATAAGTTAGATAAATTTGGAGGTGAAAAGTTATTGGATATGTCTTGCATCAAGACGGCAACTGATTTAAAGTAAAGCATGTCCAAAGGAAGAAAACGAGAAGAAACAAAAAACGGGATTGCACGAGATCTGTAGTCACCAAAGTACATTAAGCGAAGGGCTCGTTTTTGAAGGATTAGAATCTTATCTCTATAAATTTTTGCAGCTTGACCCCACGCGACTATACCATACAACAGATAGGGTTGGATAAGTGACCTGTAAATGTGGTTTAGAGTACTAAGGGGTACAAAGTGTCTTAACCTAGAGATAACGCCAATTGTTTACTTATTTCAATTTGGATGCAATATGAGCAATGTGGTGACCCCATGAAAGAGTTTCATCAATAAGCACTCCTAAGTATTTAATAAATTCCTTACGTTCTAAAGAAATATAACTGTTAGTATGATGGTCAAACATTCTCAAATTTATTTGGTGATTCAGCTTTTTCTGTCTAGGCCGAAAAATAACAAAGTTGGATTTTTTTATATTCAGTGATAACTTGTTAGCGATTAACCAATCATAGATGTTACAGAGTTCAGGATTAACTATGGTTTCGAGTAACTTAAGATTTTTGTCATATCTGCGAACAAGTAAAATTTAAATCGATCGGAGCTATTGGATATATCATTTATATAAATGAGGAAAAGTAGGAGTCCTAACACCGACCCCTGTGGAACTCCTGATAGTATTACTTCCTTCTTGGATATATTTTTGACGCCAATTTGTATTGTTTGTTGTCGACCTAAAAGCAAACCACTTGTTCACTGTTCCACGTATTCCGTAATGGTTCAGCTTTTGCAATAACATTGAACGATCGACCATGTCAAAGGCTTTCTTCAAGTCAATTAATATGCCACACGAATACATCTTTTTGTCCATGTTATTTTCAATTTGACTGATTATGTCCAGGATAACATTTTCAGTAGATCGTTTTTCGCGGAAACCATATTGTGAATCATTAAGTATATTACATTTCTCAAGAAAGGATTTGAGACGATAATACATCATTTTTTCGAAAATACGGTTAAAAACAGACAGAAGGGATATAGGTCTATGATTAGAAGGGTCAGATTCATCATCATTTTTGTATATTGGAATAACTTTAGCAAGTTTTAGCTTAGATGGATGTCAACAAGCGAATTTCACATTCCCACCAACTGATCGAAGCACGTCATGGTTACCTTGCTTAAAAACCTTCAACCCACACTTAGTGCCTTCAACTTTTCAATTTGATCAGAAATAATCGCATTCAGTGACGAAACTACAAGAACACATCTGTCTCCTAAATGACACCTCTTCCTCTCTACACATTATTAAATGCGGTGTCCCTCAAGGCTCTGTATTAGGTCCTTCCAGTTACTTTTTCTGATTTATATAAACGATTAATGTGATGTTTCAAATATCTTAGACTTCATTCTTTTGCTGATGATACTAATATCTTTTTTTTGGCTTTCTTGAAAAGACCTTGAATGAGGAGCTTTTGAAACTGACAACTTGATGCCAGGCCAATAAGTTATCATTAAATTGTTCAAAGTCAAAATTTATGGCTTTCAAGCCCAGGCAGAAAAAGGCAAAACCTTCATATTAAACTACAGATAAGTAATTGCGTCATTGAGCGAGTAGGATACTGTCAGTTCCTGGGTGTGATCCTTGATGAGAATTTTACATGGAAACATCATATCACTAATGTTGTAAGGAAAATTTCTAAACCAAGTGGAGTAATACGTAAATCAAGCTTTTGCCTTCCTGTTACTTCATTGCGTACACTTTATTATAGCTTAGTTTATCCTTATCTTGTATGTTGATTGTGCTTCAGTGTGGGTATCGACTTATCCCACAAATTTGAATCGTATAGTCATACTTCAGAAAAAAATTATTCGAATTATTTCCAAGAAGCCATATGATGCTCAAACTGATGCTATATTCAAAAGCTTGCAAATACTGAAATTCTCTGAAATTTACTTTTTTCAAGTTGGAAAAGAAGAATGAAGAATGATCCTTGCAGTCATGAACACAATTTATGCAATTGCGAAAAGAAGCCTGAAAAAAATTCAGGATCATTCTTCATTTGATTTCATTTCCGCAGTTCATATATGATTCATTTCATATATCATTCACACTCATTTCTTTCACGGGATCATATGAACCCACAATTGACCTGCTCCCAACGTCAGTGGCTTCATAGCTCAGTTGGTTAGAGCATCGCACTGGTAATCGCGAGGTCACGGGTTCAAACCCCGTTGAAGTCCTGAATTTTTTCAGGCCTCTTTCCAGAATTGCATAAATTGCGTTCACGACTGCGAGGATCATTCTTCATTTGATTTCATTTCCGCAGTTCATATATGATTCATTTCATATATCATTCAAAATGTACAAAGTGCTGCTACTATTTCTCTTTTGAAAACCAGATTGAAAACATTTCTTCTTAGCTGACTCACAACTTATAAATAATACTTATTTTCGCTACTTTTTGTCTGTTTTGTTTTGATTTGTTTGCCTTTTAGCCTAATTATGTTTCAGTATGATTTCGCCGCCTATTTATTCTTTATAGCGGAGCTCCGGCGGCCAGAAGGGCCGCCAAGCGGAACACCATGGTTAAGAAAATATGGTATCCCATCTATTCGAGAAAATTTGGTTTTGGTCACCGCACGTACGTCGTACGTATTTACGAAAGAAAAAACTCTACCTCTGCGGTCCTTGCCTTTCCCCAATCCCCTGTCCCGGGTTATTTATGAAGAGATTGAAAACGCCCTTACAAAGTACCATCACAGAAGGGAGATTGAGCTCTTTAGCAATTTTGCACATTCACAAGCACAAGGACGTTGACATTGATGATGTTATAACAGAGTTAACCCGTCTGAAGGTGTTTTACCCCCTTTTTTGTTGTAGGTTACCGAAAACTCTAGAGATGGGTAAAATAAACAACTAACTACCGCATTTTCCGTCGCATTTATTTATAAAAAAAAGGTTCCGCGGAAATAGTTGGAAATGGCATTTCCGAGACCCTGAATTTCAAAAATTTCTGGGGGAGCATGCCCCCAAACCCCCCTAGTTCCAAATTTCCGCGCTGTGCGTACACCTTCAAAATCTCACGCTACGCCCCTGAAATCTATATATTATTTAGTCTTAGGGTAATGAGGGAGCTCCTAGGTTTCAATTTGAGCCTCCTCGCCAGGAAATACATTTAATTCATTTACTTCCGATTTACGTCTCTTTATCTCTAGTTTTTGTAATATATTGCATGTCTGCTATATTTTTTTCCTGGCAAATAAAAAAACTAAACTGAAACAAAATTAAACTGAATTGTAGAGTGCTGCACCTGTATCGCAGACGTCGGGGTTCGACTCCCGAGCCTGAATTTCTTTTTAAGGTGGCTCAAAATGGTTTCGTTATTTTTAAACACCAAATCTTTGATGGATCCGTACTAGGTAGCACAATCACTGCTTTCGTTTGTTTTCATGAACATGGTATCAAAACATTTCCCAACTATTTCTCAACAGTGTGAATGATATATGAAATATATCATATATGAACTGCGGAAATGAAATGAAATGAAGAAATGATCCTCACAGTTGTGAACGCAATTTATGCAATTGCGTAAAGAAGCCTGGAAACAAATTCAGGACTTCGACGGGGTTTCATATATGAACTGCGGAAATGAAGTGAAGAAATGATCCTCGCAGTTGTGAACGCAATTTATGCAATTGGTGAAATCCCTCACACTCATTTCTTTGACGGGAATATATGAACCCATAATTGACCTGCTCCCAACGTCAGTAGCTTCATAGCTCAGTTGGTAGAGCATCGCACCGGTATCGCGAGGTCACGGGTTCAAACTCAGTTGAAGTCCTGAATTTTTTTTAGGCTTCTTTACGCAATTGCATAAATTGCGTTCACAACTGCGAGGATCATTTCTTCATTTCATTTTATTTCTCAATAAGTAGTGATTACTATTTTGACATATAAGGTTACCATAGCGGCAGTACAGCCTCTTAGAAACACTTTTAATTTTGGCTTTATGTGCCCAGTAACTCAAAAACGAGTCGGATGACCCCCATGTTTTCTCATTAAATTGCAATTAGCATGTAAAGATTCATCTTTCTGCAAAGTTGTAAAAAATGGGTACATAGAGTTCAGAGCCACCTTAAATTTTCGATTATTTAAAGTGGCTCTGAACCTCATGTACAGATTTTTTGAAGACTTTGCAGAAAGATGAATCTTCATATGCTGATTGCAATTCAATAATAAAAACGGGGATCATCCGATTCGTTTTTTAGTTACAAGCAGATAAAGCCAAAATTAAGAGTGAATGTCTCTAAAAATCAAAGAAAAATAAAAAAATGCGGACATGGTCAAAAAATCGTTTCGTCCCATCTTTTGTCTACAGGTAGCTATAGGTACTACCTAAAGTGAAATGAGGTTAGTTTGTGTAAATATTAATTTTAACGGGTATAAACCGTTATGAATTGCATGATCGAAAATGATTGCGTGCGAGCTCTAAATTATGCAGTTTTCAGGCCGTCCTTGCATGAACTAAAACGCAACAGCAGGACTTCTCTGGCTATATACATATACATGTGGCCTTCCTTTACCAAGATACAGTGATATTTTTTGTATCGTGTGCTTCCTGACGAAACCACGGGTTAATTACCAGTGGACGTCTTCGCCATTTTTAATTCACGCCAAACCCGGCCTAATATAGTGTGGCAAAAATGCATGTGGTAGCGTCTCAAAATCTCCAGCAATACTATCACGAGGGCTTATAAGGTGGGTCTTGAAATTAATCGTTTCATTTTTCTGGTATCTTCTACAGTTTTGATATACCAACCAACCAAACTTTGGTAAAATTGTAAATGGCGCCATATTGAAATGAACAAAATCAACATTGCAATGACACAAGCGCTAGCAAAGCATTGTTTGAGTCGCAGCCGCACTTAGCTTGTTATGTTTGCTTTGACATCAATAGTTCCTTACCTTAGAAATCTTTTATAGGCCCTTATTATGCCGCTTGGAAGACATTTTCGAAATAATGTCCTCTGCAAGTTGGTGCCTGAAAGGGGGCCGACCGGTACACTCATTGAAGCCACTGAGCCAGTGACTAGTAAACTAAAGTTACTTGTTGTTGTCATTTTCTACAGTGTGCCGCAACCCAGTAACGTTTAGTCTGCTTTGATCCTAATTTTGGCTTTTTTGACGTCCCACACATAAAAGATCCCGTACAACACGGCAGGCAACGCTAGCGATTTGCCGGGTTTGAATTAATTTTGCACAGGTTCCTGTCTGCGTGACAGATGATAATCTGTCACGTAACGAGATCAACTACTGAACAATTCACTGCCTCACAAATAAAATTGCCATCATGAGCGAAAAAGAAACAGACTTTACAAAATGTCACAAATATAAACCGTACAGTGAAAACTTTACAGAACGAAAATAACGATACAGTTTTCCCACGGGAAACAAATGTGACCAATTAACGAAAGTAAACAAAAAGCAAACGTGTGATAATCGTCGGTGAAAGGAATAAAGATAACTCCAGCAGAAAAAGAATGTCTTGTTCTTTCCTTGATATTGTTGGTGGCATTTGCGGTGCAGAGGAACGCGAAAGGCATCAGTCCACTCGGACAGTATCGCTGTCGTCATGCGGCAAGGATATCAGAAGCCACAACCGTTTTTTACAGTTTTCAGGTGTTGAGACAGAGATGGAACTTATCTTAGCAAGAAGCGGGATTTTCGTGAAGCCCGTCAATTTTTCGGAAATGACTGTTTGCCCATTACATCGATCAAGACTTGGAATCGGATGGAGAAGAGCTAGTAAATTGTGTTCTGTGCCTCAGGATGTCTCCGGTCACAAAAAGGAATCTAAAGAAGTACCCGCAGCAGAAAGGGGAATTACTTTGCAGCAATCAATACAAATTTTTGAACTTACGAAAAACCTCGTACCCGTCGGATCAGGTAAGCGATTACAATGAGTCATGATCTTGTAAGAATTGACGTTCTTCTAGTTTATTCTCACTTTATGCAAGGATAAACATCCGTACAGCTTCTCATTTCACGCAGGGTACTTGGCGTGAATCACTGAGACTTCACGTCACTGCCGCGTAAAACAACGCCAAGTTTAACAGCAAAATTATTTTCATGTCTTTTCAGGATTTTTGCAAATATTTTTACGTCGGACTCTTGTTAAAACACTGGCGTTCACTCAACATTTTCACCTCTTTCAAAACTTATTCAAAACCAGTGATGGGCTCCTGTCAAAGCTAATTAATGGCGTGGGGAACACTCGAATTGAAATATTCACAGATATTAGAATTCCTTCAAACAATGCTCGGAAAAAGGAAAGGAACGTAAAAGACTGACTTGTGTCAAGGTTAACTATAGAATGCGTAATCAATTTGGGGTTTGTTCTTTTGCCACATGCAAAGCTATTTGTTCAAGGATGATGTGTAAAGTAAAAAAGAATAAATTAATTCTTTCTCTCAAAATATTAAAGGAATTTGTGTGCGATGTCGACAGTCCCTGGCAAAAACAAAAAATCAGTTACAATCGCAGGACTTGGGTGCCACAGGAGGTGTGGAAAACATCACAGAAGGTCTGAGTGGTCTAAGCTTGGTAAGTTTTTTTAAAGTGTTCATGAAACATTTCCATCCAAAGTAATTAATCAAAGTGGAAAACCTTAACGCATTCTCTGAATTCTCCCTTCTCCGCCCTTTTCAAGGTTCAACCCAGACGGGAGAAGGGCGTGTCCAGGCTAACTTGCATGCGCATGCTCAAAACGCCGCCATTGCCGCCCGTCAACGACTAGGCAAAACTATACATGGCACAAGAATTGGAAAGGCGTGCCCTGCCCAGATAGCCAATCACATCCCAGGATATAGCCAAATAATTTATATGGCTTCTCAACATTTTTTTTCTAAATGTTCCAAATGGAAAATAATACTAAGTAGTAACTGGATAAAGATATCAGGATAGGTTACCAGTCAATTATATTATAAGGTAAAAATTAATTATCGACTATTAATTTCCGGCTCGCATGCGACTTGCGCTTTCATACACGCCACCCCGCGCGTGCATACGGTTGATCTCATTTTGAAGCCATCCAAAGCAATGTGTTCACTTTTTCGTCAGGTTCATGAACAAGGGAGTGACTCTGATATTCCTGCCACTTGTTCTGTCACTGTTGGTGATGAAGCATTGCCAGAATATTCCACATCCAGACGGCAGAGTCTTTTTGTTCCGCAAGAAGATTCCGAAGAGAGTGATGAAATCTCTAGTCTAGACAACGAGTCCCAGGTGCATCTAAATCGCTTCTTACAGCTTCGAGACGTCAGTCCAGTACGTCACACGTTATCAGTGCCGTGGAATACAGTGCACGAGCGTACTAAACGAAAATACCTACGGAAAGCTCAACAATGTATTTCTGCAATGCTGGATGTCCTGGCACCTGAAAATTCCCAAGAACTGTGGACGGAACTTTGTGACCGTCATGCTGTAAGCAGAGCTAGTCAGGTTGTGGTCGAAGGCAGAAGTGAAAAGGAGACGGAGCTTCTTAGTGCATTTGCTGAAAGCTACTTGAACGCGCAACATTGGAGCACCAGACGGCAAATACTCTCTTTGATGGCAGACAAGTTATCCCTTAAGGAGATGAGGGAGTTTATTCCAACCGTTACTAGCTATCGCTACAACATTGCCCGACGCCACAGGCTGTTACATGGAAGAGCTGCTCCTCTTCCAAACCAAGAGAAAAGGAGAATGAGAATTGAACCTGTAAAATCAGAACATTTTGTTTCTTTCACAACGAGTCCACACGTTATTCAAGATGTTCCTTTCGGGGAAAAACTTCTGAAATTGTCAACTGGCGAGATCATAAAAACATCCAATGTGATCAGAACAATGATACCAGAGCGCATTGTCCAGCAGTATCAACAATACTGCTGTGAAACCAACTTTGAGCCTATGAGTAAGAGAACTCTACAGAGAGTTTTGGCCGTGTGTTCTTCATCTGTTCGCAAGTCTCTGCAAGGACTTGATAACTTTTCAGCACAAGGAGTGGAAACATTTGATGATTTAGAAAAACTCGTAGACAAGCTTGTTGACTGTGGCAAGCCTCAGCAATGGGCGAGGGAAATTAAGCAGCAACTTCGTTTGTCGAAGCAGTACCTAAAGGGCGACTACAAGGTGGGTGCATATTTATAACTATGCGTTGCCTTTGCGATGTAGTAAACTTCTTAGTATGATTCACGACTACCTCTTTCTTTCTCTCCAAGTCTTCTTTATGCTTAATCCATGAAACAAAAGTTTACAATTCACTGTAATACGCTTACACACATGTATACAACGCTGCGAATCGCTTAAGTAATCTTTTTGAAATGTCGATGCGCATGCGTTGCTATGTAAATATTCACTGAATCACGCGCTTGTCATTTTAATTTTTATTTTAGGTACATGCAGTCGAGGCCTCAGAGGTTCCCGATCATTGTCGAATTTATGCACGAAGGGACCCAAGCAATGCTGAATTTCGAGGATCCTGCGACCATCTCCATAATGAGTCATGTGTGCAGTGTTATGAGTTAGAGGAAGTCATGCGTACCATAGAAGATGAGTGTTCAAGTGCGCTCTCGTCAGCAGAAAATCAAGCTGACATGCAGCATACCATCAAACAGGCAAGGGATGATATCATTAGCTGGAAAGCCCATCAGCTACGTCCAGTCCACCAAGCTGAGGCGAAGCATTCCGTTTTAGCCAAACTCGACAGCCGATCGGTGCTTTTAGTCCAGGACTGGGCAATGAAATATATGCCCCGAAAATATCGAGAGGCACAGTCAGATTGGTCTGCGAAGCGAGGATTGCCATGGCACATTAGCGTTGCCATAAGACGGTCAGAAGATTCTGAGCACTTTGAATCGCAGACACTTGTTCACGTATTTCAAAGCTGCGCCCAAGACAGTGTGACTGTGGCCTCGATAATGCTTGACTGCCTCACTACCCTGAAAAAGGAAATTCCAGACCTAGAAATGGCTTATTACAAACAAGATAACGCTGGCTGTTATCACAGCGGAAATTCAATCATCTCAGCTAAGCTGGCCGGTGATGCCGTGGGAGTGGCTGTTGTAAAAAACGACTTTTCGGACCCTCAAGGTAGAAAGGGGTATGTGATCGCAAAGCAGCAACAATCAAGGGAGACGTTGGAAGGTACGTAAACGAAGGCAATGATGTCATCAACGCTTTACAGCTCAAAACAACCATTGAATCTGGCCAAGGAACCACAGGAGTGAAAGCAAGCTATGTTGCTGCCAAGCCGTCAAGCACCTTTAATATCAGATGGGATGGCATAAGCTTACTCAACAATTTTGAGTACGATGAAACTGGCGTGCGAGTGTGGAGAGCATTCAATGTGGGTTCCGGTAAAGTAGTGCCATGGGCCAAGTTCGAAGGTGTCATGAAGCAGCCCGAATAATTGGAAATCCTAGACCCCCCATCGCAGAATGCAAGTGGCGCACCGACGTTCAAGACTGTGAGACACCGACATATTAAGAAAACCTCTGTCAAAGCAGATTTCTCAACTGAAAACGAAAACCAAGATCGAAGCTGTATTGTTGAAAATAACCCAGATGACATGCTTTTCCCGTGTCCAGAAGAAGGATGTGTAAAAGCATACAGTCGCTTTGCAAACCTCCAGACACACCTAGATACTGGAAAACACCAAATGATGCTCGAACAGGAAACTCTGTACGATAGAGCTCAAAGAGAATATTCTTCCAAGCTGACGGAGGGATGGAGTCGAATTCCAAGCGTTCAAGTTACTGTACAAACAAAGAGTGACGGCTCGCCGCCTCTTCCAATGGGTTGGGCCCTGAAGACAATTAAGAAAAAGGTGCGTTTTACAAAGAAACAGACCGAATTCTTAACTGACCAATTTCAAAAAGGGGAGCAAAGTGGACGGAAAAGCGATCCACGGGAAGTTTCGAAAGCAATGAACTTAGCAAGAGACCAAGCGGGGGAACGCCGATTTCAACCTGATTAGAAGTTACAGCCGCCGGTAACGAAGCAAAAGCTAGTGAAATCTCAGAAGTGGACATGGAGAGCGCCGACGATGACGAAATTTCCGCCGAAGCTGAAAGTCATCTATCTGCAGTGTGTGCAAATGTGATGAGAGATGTGGCTATTCAGCATCCGATTGTATCTTTCGACCTTAACATCTGCGAACTTGTACAAAAACGTACACTCACAACTTTAAGAGTGGATAGGCTAAGAGACATGTGCATCGACCTTGGGCTGGATATTTCTGACATTTCACCTCAGAAGAGGAAAAAGCCATACATCGCACGACTCATACAATTAGTCCAGGAGTGTACCTGCTCTTCCAAGTAACTGAGCACTGTGCGTTTTACAAATAGCTGATCCGCTGATTATAAAAGGCGGTGCGTGTATAATTTACAAGAAGGCGTTGCGTGACAGCAGAGTCCTACAAATCGGATTTCAGTCATTCGAGCTCACCACTGCTTGTGGAATCTCCTTATATTTGTGTCTGGCTAGTGCAGAAGGCGCAAAAGGGATACAAATGCTCGAATTCATGTCCACTGGATGAGAAGCAAACGTAAACTAAGGGCTGTGTGGCAATTTATTCTGTTGAGTGTAATTCAACTGTTCAACCTGTTGTGTGCACAATTATGTAGAATTATGGCGCGATTCTCGGGGTAGGAAAAGTCGAAATTTGTTTCTCCTGTCTCCGTATATGAAAATCAAATGTAGTTATAGACATTTTAATATGTTTCTAGTCATTTCAAAGGCCAGTGAAGATATAACTGACCAAAACAGTTATTTGTGTCCAACGCGTTAAATTTTAATATTATGCATTCATTATGGCGTCATAGAAATTTAACCGAAATTTGGCCGGTGGTCATCTTTTAATAGTCAAAGGTCCCAAAGAAATAAAAGCCAAATCGTAAAGACCTATCTTTCAAGGCTTCTTGGTAGTGTTATTGTAAACTTTGAGACACTACCACATGTATTTTTGCCAAGCTATTCTAGGCCACCTTTGCCTTAATTTCAAAAGGCCGAAGATGCCGTCTCTTAACAGAGTCGTAGCTCCTCCAGGAATAACATGAGACAAAAACTATCACTTTGTCTCGAGAAAGCAACTCCAACTCTATATTTCTATAGCTAGAAAAGTCCTTCTGTTACATTTTTGTTCGTATGACAACTGCCCGAAAAGTGCATAATTTCAGGATCGCGTTTGGTGAAATTTGAGCTATTTACCCCCCCCCCCGAAAATTTTTACCAGTTTATTTCCGTTAAACTGCTTATTTCAAAAATCTACCCCCATTTATGTCTGTTTACTAGATAAGGCTACCCACAGGCAAAAAATGAGCCAAATCCATTTTTGACCGTGTCCGCGATTTTTTCGATAATCTTTGATTTTTACTGACATTTACTCTTAAGTGTGTGTTTCTAAGAGGCTGTACTGCTGCTATGGTAACCTTATACGTCAAAAATTGATCACAACTTATTGAGAGATAATAGGGAAACTTTTTTGATACTATGTTCAAGGAAACAAACGAAAAATTGTGGTAGTATCGATCCATCATAGATTTGATATTTTGCTTCAGTATGTATTTATGGTTATCTATCCGCCGATGTCTCAGTAAGTTTTGCAATAATACCTACTTTATTAGACACTGAAAACTTCAAATTACAAAAGGAAAATGACTTTTAGGCTGATCAATTTGTCATTTGACTCGGTTCAACCTCTTTGGGGAATTATTGCAGTCACTGAGAAAGCTTGCATAACGATATAGTGAAAAGTGCCTATTAGAGTCATGCTGTCCTAGCCGTGGGGTCAGGCGCTTTTCATTTGCAGTTGTTATTGTGTAAATGTTACTACTAGATCCTCTATGAGCTGCAATTCATTTTGAACAATTCATAGTCTACATAACTGTCAAAACGGAAGAACAAGGACAATTAAGGAGAAGAAAATTTCTGCTTCCACCGGATGAGAATCACGCGAAATTCTTGCTACGTGGGATTGGTAATGTAAATTTATACAGGTCAGTAGAGGTCGACTTTAGCTGGGCCAGTTTTGCCTAATTTCTTGTCCTAGTTATTTCGAGGCGGATTATATTTTTCGTTTTGATAAACGCGCCATGAAATATCTTTTAGCTCGCTACACAATGTTTTGTAGTTTTGTAAATCAAGATTTCAAGTTTTTAGCGGACTAAAGAGATTCAAAGCAACGTTGTATCGTCGCGTCTAAAGCTTTTTAGCTGACTTCCGCAGTCTGGAAACGCTTCGTTAGAAGACGAGACGGGAAAGGAAAAACAAAAAGGTAAAGCAAATGTGCGCAGTAGATCTGTCTTTTCTTGTCTCCGCTCCCACGGCACTTAAAAAATACGGCTTTGTTCCTAACTTCCTGATACTATAGTAGGATGAAGAGCTTGCATCTGAACGATTAAAAAAATCGTTTTTCTTTTTCACCCTTTATTAAGCATTCAGCACTAACAGCGTTTTCAACTGGGCCGACCTTTTGACAAAGTTAGGCCAGTTGACAGAAAGCGGTCATTTACGGGTTTTCTTTTCTTCACAATTGCATTTGTGCTTGCTCCTATATTATTCCAAAATCCGAATCAAAAGGCCGAAAAAGTAGAAATTGCAATCTGAACTCCTTTTCTTTAGGAAAGCGTCATCTACAAAAAGCAAGCGTCCATCAATCAGCGTTTGTATTCCCCATCACCTGCCGATCAAGTTATGAACTTATTGTTTCTCGAAAGTGATGGGATAAGTGACTTGACGCTTGCGGTCCCAAGCGTACAGCACTTTCTCTCTGGGATTGTAGTCCACCATGGAGTTGTAGGTATACTGATTGGTGAACTGTATGTTGGGGTTCCACTGCTTTCCAGTCTTGGTGTCGTAAGCAAAGTTGATGGTAGTGGCCCTGCTGCTATAGCTGTCAATAGTGTAGATCACCCCACAGGCGACAAACGCGTTGCCCATCGTGCTCATTCTTTCTGTTAAATGAAAAGAACAAGATTGATTCTAAGTGATACGCTACGATAAAGTTGTACTTAGATTAGTATTCCCACAATTTAAATCTTCACTCCGTCTCGTCTTTTATAGCGGAGCACCATGGTTAAGAAAATATGGTAACCAATCTATTCGAGAAAATTTGGTTTTGGTCACCGTACGTACGTCGTACGTACGACTGTACGTACGCCCTTTCATGTATGCGATGTGAAATGCCGGCCATACTCCAACTGACAGGCTAGTTTACAGCGCACATCTTTGGTATTGAACATCCGTGTTATGGCCAATTGACACCTGTCAAAACAAGGTATCCGCTGACCAGTATTACGTGACCATATCGTGGGCTCAAGTTGAGACCTCATCGGGGTTAGCTGTTTTTTTAAGTTGACCGCTGACCAGGTACTGGTTTTCGATTTTATCGCAGGCTCAAGCCAGGTGTGGGACACCCAAACCAAAACGAGGATTAACTTTTCGCTCTCTTTCTGCGGCTCGAGATTTCACATTCAGTTGGTTTCTTCATCTTGAGCAAAACAACTTCATCTTCTTCGAAGTTCAGTTTCTGTCTTCTAATTCGCGTAAAAGGCACACAAATCAAGAACTACTTAAAAGATACTCCGGAAGGTAAATTTTCAACTGATGAAATGGAAGAGGAAAAGGTTTTTACAGGAAATTCTTAAATTTTGGATCCACTTGTATAGCGCCCGGATTGTGTGGTTGAGAAACAACATGATTTGACGGTTCAAGGGCTTGTTCACTTTACCGCGGCATCTTGCAGCTCACCAAGAAAGTTCACTTAACAACTCACCGGCATTACTGGGAGGAACGAGTAGCTCAAATTTGGTGGAAGAAGTTTTTTCTTTAGACAAACCTTTTGCTATTTTTGTAGATGCGTGTTTTTACTATAGTGGATCGATGCGTATTTTCAAGTTGTAGGAAGCTCGACAACACAGGTAACTTAAATAAATTGAAGCTTAGTATTTGGTTTAATTGTTGTTACTTTTTTTCAGGAATGAAACTTGTATTTTTGTCTCGACTGGATATAAATAACAATCTACTCGTTTTGGACACAAAGACTAGTCGAATTGTTTGTGTGTTGTTTTGCAAGCGAACGAGTGTTTTCCTCTGCTTGGAGGACTGTACATGTTTTTCGACGTCTGTGTTTCTACAGGGTTAAGAAATGAAAGAAACGTTTGCCCTTATGTTATTACCACGTAATCGCAATGAGTTCTCGTAAAATTAAGGATTAGTATCACTTATGTTTTGCGCGACGAGGGCAATTTCAGCAACTTTCTGAAAACTGGCACAAGTGATATTAATCGTTAAATTTACTTGGCCCCATGCGATTACCTATCCGAACTATCACGATTGTTTTCCTTTTTCTCTTTTCTACGACATTGAAGCTTATGTCTAAGCTTAACTAACTACGAAATATGTTCGTTTAGTCCCGGCTAAAAGATCAAACATTTTCATCCATTATCGTGTTTTTCAAGCGTAACGTGTGGTGGCTAGACGCAAAACAATGTTTGACCAAACACGGGACCAAGTAAATCCCAAAATTGATTTTTGCGTATTATTGCCGAAAGTTTTGCGACGTTACGTGGCTCATTTGGTTGCTTTTTACCGTTTGTGCACGATTTGTTTGTTGGGGTGGGTAAACGATCAAACATTTGTTCGTAATGCGAAATTTTGGATGAACATGTTTGATTTAGATCAAACATGGAAAGCCATTTAATGCATTATTGTGAGAGATGGCTAAACTGTCAAACATGCTCGTCCAGCGATGTTGGATGAAAATCTTTGATCGTTCTTTGATTGCTAACTTTGTTTCGAACAAACACACGCATCGACTGTATTGTTTTCTTGTAAAGCTTTCAAAACTATCCACGGGCTGGCTCCAGAATACATTAGTTGCCTTGTACGCATCCGGTCTCTGGGAAGATATAATTTACCTAGCCAGGAAGGCATCATCCTTGACGGATTACATACATCTTGCAGGACCAATAAAACACTCGTTGACCGCGCCTTTGCGGTAGCGGCACCGAAACTTTGGAATTATCTACCGGCTACTATTAGGAACTGTACTAGTATCTATAGTTTTAAATCAGATCTCAAGACGCATCTCTTTAAACAAGCATTCTTAGAATAATTCTTTCTACATTTCTAGGATATTAGGCTATTATTTATATTAATATTATTATAAGTGTTTTTGTAAATACTATTGTAAATATCATTATGCATGTAATTCTTTTTGATAGTATAAGATTGTAAAGCGCAATAGATCATTGCGTCATGGTAATGCGCTATAGAAATCAATAAATTATTATTATTATAACTATTATGTTTTGAGGTTTTTTAACCGCGGTCAGTTCCTGTTGACTGCTCTAAACATAAAATATTGGCGCGAAGAAAGCCATACGGTGTTGCTCAATACCAGTAAAAAGAAATTAATAATAATCGTGGAACTACGCTTTTAGGCTTGGCTAAATCTATATATTAAATGGTTTACAATACTCGAATAGAAATAGGCCAGTTTTTCCATACTCAGTTCAAGATGTTTTCTGACCGGCAGCTAGTACTCCGATCAACTGTGTTTTTTAAGTATACTTCCGAATTATTACGATTATGCCCTATCGAGAATGATTATAGAGTTATAGTTTGTAAAACGACCTGTGTGTAAATAAGTTCTAGTGGCTGTTGTTATTTCGGAAACGTTTACCTGTAGACAAGCTCCAAGTGTGAGTTACGGCATTTTTGTACACGTCAATTTTATATGCATACAATCGGTAGCTGTTGCCATTATCACCCCACAAAGCCCACAGTCCCTGTTCATCAACTGCCAGATCAACCGCACAGTACCCTCCGCACCACTGGTAGCCGTTCTTCCTTTGATCAAAACCGCTCAATTGAATCGAGGCCTCTACTCGCTCTGTGTGCAGATTGTACTTGATAACATACTGTGAATTTTCCCTGTGATTACAAGGCAAAATGTGGTTGTGGTTATCATTAAGGGATACCGCAAATTACTCTGGATTTGAGTAGGCAAGACCAAACGGAATAAAACAGTAACTGAGATAAGGACAGGTAAGATCGACGCAAAATTGCTTATACTGCTGAAAGAATGCATGTCTTCAAAGTAGTTATCTCGGCGTTGAATTTTCTTAAACAAGCCCAAAAGAACTTATTCGTGTTCACGTTTGACAGGACCTTTGACTCAAAAAAGTGAAAAAGAGCAGTGACAATTAGTAGTAGTAGTAGTAGTAGTAGTAGTAGTAGTAGTAGTAGTAGTAGTAGTAGTAGTAGTAGTAGTAGTAGTAGTAATAATAATAATAAATTTAATATCGGGCACAAAATCCTTAAGTTCTAACACGCTGTACATCAATTTTGATCCTAACTAGACAAAAAGCAAGAAAAACAATAAATAATAAAAAGTATTAAATGAAGACAGGTCCGTTCAAAGTCTAAAATGATCAGGTAGGTTGTTCCAGGGTGTCAAAACCACTTTTCAAAAAGCCGCCCATGTAGCATCCATCCAACCTTAACGATGTTAATATCAATTTACATTTTCCCGGTTAAAAATAAGGAGCGAGTTTACCCGCTTGTTAACATTTTTCTATGGAAAATAAAACTACCTATTAAAGTAGAGATATGGGCCATACACCACGGCCCCTGTTCCGTCATAGTCGTAAGGAAGTTTGTACGTCTTGCGGGCCACGCCTGCTTTGAACATGTCCATGTTTGCAAATTCTTCGAGCACATTTCGTGAAGCATATGACTCCATGACAAATATGGTCTCAGCTCCCATGATTCCCAGTGGGTCTTTCATCCAGGCTCCTTGAGTTACATGTCGAGCGTTGTGTGTTACTGGTTTACCAACCAATTTAATATTGGTACATCTGTCTGCAAGAAATCAAATGAAAAAGTGTTCTATAATAATTAGGGATTCTGCGCAAAAAGAAGGACAAGAGGCCACATCCATACTAAACTTTACAATATGGTAACTGATCTTGGCTAGTTAGCTTATTTCATTTTCCTGAAAGAGCAAAATGAAAATTCGGAAAAGTAAAAGAAGTGGAAGAGTACAAAATTATTTAAACGGAAACGAGAAATTAAGGGAGAGGAAAAAGCACGGAGTCAGACATACCTCTCTCAAGAATGTAAACACTTTCCTTTGCTTTGTCCAAGTCATGCTGCTCGTCAACAATCATCTTTAGCAACTGAGAAAGTAAGGTACCAGAAAAATTTAGAAACAAAGCGCTTATTAAAACAATGACTTGCTAATGATGTTTTTCCTTAGCCTTTTGTCCAGTGTGAGTGTATTTCTGTTAAGTCGTATGGAAAGTCCATCAACCAAGCGAGTAACAGTTATTCCGACGACCTACGGCTGGTTTTATATAGTTTCAAACATTAGTAGCCAATTGCACTTACATGCTTTTTCGCCAATTCGAGAGCCAGATCTTTGATCGACAACTTCGAAGAGTGATGGTGATATTGGCGATGGTACGAAGGCGAGCTTCGCTTGCTCCGATGTGTGATCGAAGACTTGCCGAGTGCGTCTCCCTGCGAAAATTAAACAACGAATAAAGCATTAACCTTCAAATATAAGGGAAAACGCTTGCAAGTTGTAAAAGGACATGTCCCTTATGTTGAAACGCAATGGTGCAATAATCAAAGGCTCCTGTGAGCCAGCTCATGGATGCATCTTGCTATTCTAATTGCGATCTACACTTGACCAGTAAAGCAACCTCTTTCTCATAGTCTATCAAACTTATTATTAAACTACAGCATAGACTGGCTGTGATGTATTCTCCCCTACACGCAACCTCCCATCAAAGAGAGCGATGTGTGACACCCCGAGAAACCGATGTCCTCAAGAAGTCTGCAGCGATGTTCCAGCATGGTAAATGTTTTTTGTCACAATGTTGAATTACTTTCAAAAATAATCTTTACTGACTGATCGTTTATTTAAGCCAAAGGATATAGACTCTCTGAACAAAATCGATTGGATGTTGTATGTTCAGTGTATGTTATATCAAACATTGAAGATTTAAGCTTTAACATGATATGTAACACGCAGGACTCGTCATGCGACGGAGGATTTAATTCATTGCTGAATGTTCCAATCCTTTGCTCAAACGAATTAATTGGTTTTGGTCCTTGTCTAAAACGCCTGAGGATAGAAAATGTCTTAGTTTCTTGCTTACGGTCGTAGAAAATTTTATTTCCGAACACTGGGTGGCCATAGCATGCCTTTTGTTATATAAACATAATTTATGCTTATCGCGTTGTTTTCTCTTTGTTCTAACCTGCGATCAGGCCGAATTGAAGCATCGCTCCTATGTTCTCTTACGTCGGTGCTTTCTACATTTCGCCTTTCCCGCGGGAAAGGTTTACTATCGAAACGCAAATAGAGCCTGATGGTCCCTAATCGCAGGTTACTCTGTTCTCTTGTGTTAAACTGAAACCGAGCCTTGGCCCTTCAGTGCTAGTGGCATCGAAATTTGTTTTGCTTATTAAGACATTCATTCCTCCCTGCTGCATTCTTCCTTCTGGTGACAAGAAAAATCGTCGATAGGTAATAATGTTGAAAGTAAGGTCATCGCCGATTTTCATCATCGCTCTTAAGATATCAGCGTGCAAATTTCGTCGATTTCAATCTTCAGTTCTTGCGGCTTGTGCGCTTCATCGTATTAGCTTTCCACTTTCCAACTTCACAAAGGTATATTTGAGGATCAAACGGCGAAAAATCATCCGCGTTACAATCTTCACATGTTCCGATTGACGCCATTCATATTCAATTCATGGCGCTTCATAATACATAAACACTCGAGCAATAATCTAAGCATTACTACTACCACCTGCAGCTTACAAACCTTGAGCAAAGAGGACTGAGGGAACAAATGCGATACTTACAAGGGGAGGGACAGAAGAAATGTTTCATCTAGTTTAATGAATAAATTAATAAGAATCGAGTGAGAGAGTGAGTGAGTGAGTGAGTGAGTGAGTACCATCCAGCTGCCTCGCGATACCTCATGGCATGACTACGTCATCTATGAGCTAAAAAGGGATACATGCAATAAAAACCGTGGGGAGTAAAAGAAATATAAGGAAACATAGGGCATGGGGAAAAAGTAAGAAAATGCTTTGGTGCAAGGGAAATGAAAAGGACGTCACAATTTTACACCTTAAATTTCAATTTCGATCCCAAAAAGAGAGCAATATGAGAGCAGGGGATATATCAAGCCAGAGAAATAGAGAGACATACATGAGAAGACAGGACACCCAGGGAAACAAAGATGATTACACAGAACATCAGGGAGGTGTATGGGACCCATGCAGTAGTTATGTTTGGAACATTAAAAGAAGAACGGAAGAGACTAACATGGAAAGGTTGAAGTGAGGGAGGTTATATTGGACAGAAAGGGATATATGAGACCACAGGGGCGCTACATTGGGTGTCGAGAACACATCGGAGTTCATGGGATATACGAGACCACAGGGAGATACATGTGGTGTGGGGAGCACATTGGGGTTCAGGGGATATATGTGACCACAGAGGCTATATGGGGTGTGGAGAACACATTGGAGTTATGGGATATATGACACCACAGGGGGCTTCATGGGCTGTGGAGAACATATTGGAGTATAGGGGATATATGAGACCACACGGGCTACATGGGGCGTGGGGCACACATTGGAGAACAGGGGATGTGTGAGACCACATGGGGATACATGGGGAACACATTGGAGTACAGGGGATTTAAGAGACCACAGGGGGATACATGGCAATGGGGATGGACCGAAGAGGAGGGAAATATATGGGAGTGGGGTGGCAGTAAGAGCTTTGTTGAATACATTGGAGTACCAGGGAATACTTACATACATTTAGGGACTAGATGAAGGTACACATGAAATGGGGATGCACTGAAGAGGAGAGATGTATATGCAAGTAAGAGGGGTGTTTGGGATTGCAGGGTGTTGTGGGAATTCAAGTGATTTATGGCAGTACAGGGAGATGCATAAAGGCACTTTTAAGATAGATGGAAGTATACAAGAAATGGGGATGCACTGAATCGGTGAGATGTTTGGGAGAGGTTGCGTGGAGTGTACGACACACAGAAGTAATGAACTATGCATTAACCCTTTCACCACCAAGGGGGACTTTATACATTTACTCTGGCTAACACAAGACGATTTTACTCGTCATAGCTAGGGAGGCCTCTTGGTGGTGAAAGGGTACACGGTTAACGTTTAGGGAGATGCATGGGGTACATCGGGTTAAGGGTGATATTAAATTGGGGCTTACAAATGAATACATGGAAGTGCAGGAGTAAGATAGGCTATACTAGTAAGGATTACGGACGGGAAGTGCGAGATAAGTGGGAATGCGGGATAAAAGGGAGATACTAGATACTTAAATTAACGCTTGGGGAAAAAGTGGAATCTAAAGTAAGGAATCCTCGGCGAGCAGGCTTGAGAAAAATTGTAAAAAATAGATGGGTACTACATCACGAGGTATCTTTTTATTTATGTCGATTCTTTGTAAGCTAACAGCTACTCTACGATAAGAATTGGGGCACAGGACTGTTGCAACTTACCAACAGTAGGGCAGTCAAGAGGAGAAACAGCGGATTATATCGGAACATGTTGCCGGCGGAATAGCTCTTTAAACCTGTAAAGAAAAGAGATAGTTACAATCGATCAAAACTGAAAGTAGATCGAAAGAAATTTAACCCTCGGAAAATATGAACTGTTGATTTCATTCTCTCACCTTAAAAGCTCTTTCAAACTTGCTCTTCTCTCGGCTTGCACAAGTAGTTTATTCCCCGAAAAGGCTTCAAAGGGATAACTGTCTTCTTCGTGGACAAAATCTCCTTTTATTGACTGTGCTATTTACATTGCTTTCAGTTACTTATTGTTTTAGACAAATGAAAATTTTCCTGTTTTAATAATACATCCCGTCTTGCGAAAGGTAGGACTTTGTACGTATGACGCGGTTTAATATTTGTGTTTGTTCATGCCAAGGTGACTTCGTCTGTTCAGTAGTAACTTGAAAATGAATCGTTATCAGTAACATAACTGATCAGTCTTATGCTATATTACACAAGCTTTAGAGAACTGCATTAAATTTACCCGAGAAAAGTCTGCTTTAAGAAAATTAGAGTTGGATTTTCATCGCCTTGCTTCACCCTGACAAAATTCATCTTTCAGAATCTATTGCTTGGAAGAATGGTGGATGAAAAGAGGCCTTCACACATCTTGAGTTATTTTCCAAAAAAAAATTTCTGTTTACAGCTTTGTTTTGATAGCACAAGTTGAGAACTGTGACCAGAACGTTTTTTTTTGGGAGAAATGTATATAGAATGATCTCAGGGCAGTGTTAGCCGTGGGATCGGCTAAGAATTTTATTTGTCTGGCATCTATCACTTGACCGTAATATCCATGCTCCACTTTAAAATATAGAATTTAGCCAGTTTGTGGATACCCTGGGTGCCAGAGGTTATTTTTGTCGTTTGAAGGAGGGAATTTACGAGGCGAAGCCGCGGCAAGAGGCGCGAAGCGTTCTACTTTGGCTTTTCAGGGATATATATATTTTTTCAACGGGCCTCTGGAGCCAGGGTAATTTGTGGACTGTATTATTCGAATCAGTCTAATTTTTGCAGCGCCCTAGCTTGTTCACTCTCACGAACGGGTTCAGGAGTTTATTCTGGCTCCAAAAGAGTAGCAATAAGCGAGCAGTTTCGAGAAGACTTTCCCGAGTCATCAGGCTCAGTCTCTTTACTGTTGAAGGGACAGTTGTCCCGAAACGTTCCGCCGACTTGAAGAAACCGTTTCCTTCACAAAACTCTCGTAAATATGACGCTACACTGAGAGACTCCGCATACAATCTTTTTACCTTTTGTTTGGCGTTCCCTGTGACAATGGTCTTAATATGGAAGCTCCTCATACGCCACAGGCTAGAAATATAGTCCAGGTATGAAGCGCCTGTGTTTCTTATAGAGGAAACAAACCCGAGTCTGTGTGAAAACCGGCACCAAATGAGTTGCATTCCAACGGAAAACTACTAGGTGTCCTTTGAGATATTTAAGAAGTTATACAATTTAATTTCTGGAATACATTTGATTACAAAAATGAGCGATATTACACGACGTTTCGAAGTCATCTTGACTTAATTTTCAAGTGATAAATGTAATGGTCGTTTCAGGTTTAAATTTAGTGGTTGTTTAACGTCAGCCAACGAATTAGTGCGCGCACGATGTAATTTCTGAAAACCTGAGAAAAAATGACACTTTACCAAACCGAATAATTGACTGATTTTCTTAAAGAGCATCAAATGGACTGCTTTCTCCGTCAACTGAGAACTTCGCTGTTTTCGAACGAAGTTCGCCGTTTTCTTTTAACGTTCACCGCCATTACATTCTTCTGCATGTTCTCGAAGGGGAAGTGACGTCGTTTGAAGCGCAAAACATTTTCGCAAACGATAACCATGAGCAGCTTCAAAAATATGGAGAACCGTAATGTCTTTTCTCTAAAATGTTCGAGTGTATTCATATCAGGACAAAACAAGTATGCATTAAAACGCCATAAAGAGATCGCAGAACATAGGGAACAACATTTTAAGTATTTTGCATAAATGTTTTCGTTTGTAAAGAAGAGCTATAGATCGAAAAGGAGTGACTATAACTCGGATTAGTGTCCATACGCCACCAGTTCTCCAATTATCACCTTACAGTCAAAGTGAGTAAAATTTCTCCTTCACCGCGAATTTTGCTGACGAAATTCAGTTTTGAAGATAAATGAAAAGTGATGAATGGTATGGTATCGATACGCGCGATGGACGCCTCTACTTTTCACGATATTATGTGGTCGCAGCACAAAAGAGTCAAATTATTTTCACTTTTTAGATTTATCATTGTTCCATTTTACTTCTGTCATATCCCCGTGAAATCAACTGAAACTAAAGAAGAACCGCCAACTGATGATCAGATAAAATAACCTGAATGAGATGCGCGAGGATACGAAGTACTCCACTCACAGCTGACAATCAAAGATCGCTACGTGAGAAGCGAAACTCCATAAAGCGCGAAAGAAGCAACTGCTGCACGCGCAGAAACTCGACTGGCGTGAACAACAACGCGCATAAAGAAACGAAAAATAACTCTTCTAATTACTTGCTTTTTAAGTAAATACCTAAACAAGAAAATATTGAAACCTTTATTTTAATCAAGTCAGCCATGTGAGATCAAATTGAGAGATTACTTGATCTGACTAGACTGGAAACTTTCAACTCGAGCTCTTTGTTTTTCTTGGCGATCATCGCTCTAGGCTCAGGCTCATCCCTCTAGGCTCAGGAGCGTTTCTTGTTTTGATTTTCGCGGACGTTTTGATAGCGCCTTACTGTTTGAATAAGTACCTGACGTAGTGTGCCTGATCGTTGCGCTAACTTTAGTACAGAGTTTATTATCGCGGTATAAAATGATTTGAGATTATTTTAAAATGTCCGAGACGGCATGTGACCAGTGGAAATCGGCAATAACCTTAGAGATCGTTAGACGTATCTTACTGTAAACTTTCTGTTTTTAAGGAGAACCTTTTGCAGCGAGTGAGTACATTCCGTGAAATCTGAACTTCGCTCTTTATAACTTGTGAATATTAAAACGACAGTTCCTCAGAAAAATCAGTTCTCAGTAAATAAAACGTGACCCTAAGCTAACATGCAAGCAAACGGTAACAATTTCCCTATTTTGTCAGAATCTGTTAGAAACTGTCTCACTGAACTGATGGTGAGATGTTACTAGTTTCACGATGTCTCAGATAACACGCGATAGGAGGAAATAGCAACCTTTCAAGTTATTTTTACGTACAATTTCGTGTTTTGAGGAGAACATTTTGCAGCGAAAATAAAGGAGATGAGCACGGTAATGCACCTTTAAAATCTGAGCTTCACTCTTTATTACTTTTGAACGGACGTTTCTGACAAAAACTCAGCTCCCAGCAAAACGCAGGCTAAATCTGACACACAGTTAGTTCTTTGATTAGTTCTTTATTTCGGCCCGCAATTCATGCAGACGGAGTTAAGAAGTTGGTTTCTAGCACATAAAACTGAGAAAGCGTAAACAAGAGGAAACTGCCTAATGTCAACATTTCTTGCCACTAACATGCTGTTTTCCGAAAATTCTCCATTGTTTCCTTGTCCGCTGCTCATACAGAAATCAAGTGTCGAATTGCACTATTGAATAAAGGCGAATAAGGCAGAAATAATGCCACGGAAAAGCTATTAAATAATCGGCATTTTGCGCCCAAACTGGCTCTCGATAACAAAAATTCCATCAGCCAGGTTATCCGGCAGGCGGGAACAAGTGTCATCGCGTGCTGCGCTCGCGTGCTCGCGGGGTAGTTTTGCCAGTTACCCGTTTGATGCAGTTTTGTCTGCTACATTACATGAGTTTGGCGTCTCAAAAGAAGAAATAACGGCCAAGCCACCCATGTTAACCACTGGAAGGGTTTCCACGCTCGGATTTCTTCAGAGAGCGAGAATCAAAACTGACCTGATCAGATCACGCTTTCGCTAATGGTCAAGTCGCAGAAAATTAAAAGGAATGGAAAGATCACCAGCATTTGTAAGCTGCTGCATCTGTCTGCTTTCCGAAAACACCACCTGCCGCTTGTTTCGCATTTCGACTTACATATCCACAAGAAAACAAGAGCCGATTAAATTCCAAATGTGCCGAAACTTTCAGAAGCAGGCATTCCGCCGACGAAAAATATGTACTGAAGTAAAACCAAAAAACCGTCAACGGTCGGTTTTGTGCAATATCTGGGTGTTTTACATCAGAAATTCTGCTTGAGTTTCCCTTATTTGACAGTTGACCTGAAAAACTCAATTGTTTAGTTTGTTTTAGAATGGGCAACATAGTCTTTTGAAGCAAATGATAAGATCAGCTAGAATAGCATTTTCCGGGAAAGTCTACCGAACTCAAAAGGGCGGATACAAGGGCTTGTGTCGCTTCTATATAAAAATCAGATAAACAATCCAAACAGATTAGTCCGTTTTTCAGCTGACACAAATGTATAGCTATAAAGCTGCGCGATTTTCTGGTTGCAGTCAAATATTTCAGTCACATTTTAGCCCATTAGCAGTTTTCCAGTAACTTCGTGAAATGGTCTGAAATTAAAAGAGGAACCGCTAGCCTATGACTGGGTAAATAGCTGAGACTGCAAGGATGCGGAGGACTTCACTTACAGCAGGATCGCTCGCGCGCACAGTCTCAAGGTAAAAAAAAAAAATGTCAATCGCTAAGTCAGATGCCAAACTTAAGGAGCGAGAGAACCAGCTGCCGGCAGCCTGTGCAGAAACTCGACGTGCGTGATCGACAACGCGCATTTAGAAACGAAAAATAACTCTTCCAATTATTGCTGAAACTGAAATAATTGAAAAGTAATGATACCTTTAATTTATTTTTAATTTATTTAAGTCGGTCATCTGGGATCAAATTGAGAGACTACTCGCTCTGTGTAGACTTTCAAGTCGGTTAATTCTTTTCAGTATTTCAAAGTTCTTGTCGATCATCTCTACAATCGCCGTTGACTTCCTTGTTTTAATTTTCCGCGGAAGTTTTGAAAGTGTTTGAGTAATTAAAGCATCTGATGTGTCTGAGCGATGTACTTACTTAACAAAGGGCCATCTTGCAGTATAAAATGATGAATTTAATATTATTCAACTAAAATTTCCGAGACGACACGCGACAAGGAAATGAATGCCTTTGAGGTATTCTTGCAAACCGTCTGTTTTTGAGGAGAACATTTTGCAGCGAAAATAGAAGAGTACAGTGAAATGGTACCGCGATCTGAACTTCACTCTTAATAACTTCTGAATGTTAAACCGACGTTTTAAATAAAACGTAGCCTTAAGCTGACATGCAAACGAGCGGTAACAATGATTGTGTGAATCTGCTACAAACTGTCTCAACTGTCAAGTGTACGACGAAAACTGACTATATGCAAATTGATAGCAGTTTTCAAAATGTCTGTTAAAAACAACACGCGACCCCTAATCACTTTCAAGGTATTTTTACGCACAAGTCTGTTTTTAAGGAGAACATTTTGCGAGAATTAGAAAATAATGGAGATGAGCAAGGTAATTTTAAAAAACTAAGCTTCACTCCTTCTGGACGGACCTTTCCGAGAAAAATCAGAAGCTGGCAAAAGACAACAAACAGTAACAATCTCTCTATTGTCTCAGAATCTCTTAGCCGAACTGTCTTAACTGCCAATTTATATACGAAGAAAGAAATACTATATGCAAAGTGGTACGGTAACATGTTACCAGATTAATTTCCAAAGAAATCAAATTCCTTAGCATACGTTTCCGTGATAAGACGCTTCTTACAGTTTCAAGTTTCCTCTTTATAACTCTAATTGGGAATCTACCCAGTTAGTCGATGCTCAAAATATACTTTTTGTTTTAATTGTAATATTTTCTGATCGGTTCCAACTTCCAAAGCGAATTCAGGGACTGAGTATCATACAGTGTTTGCGCAGAATTCTCAGTTTTTCCTGCCCGAGATCCGGACGGAGTAAAGAACTTAGTTTTGTAACATTTAAAATCTAGCGGAACAACAAAAGCAAACGGAAAAGAGCCTCGACGAAACTCACCCAGTGTCAACAATTATTGCCACAAACCTGATGATATTTCCGTCATAGCTGATTTCCGAAAATTTCTTCATTGCCTTCCGTTGTCCGCTGCTCATAAGTTTTCACACAATGACGAATTGCGCAAATTGAATAACGGCGAACAACGCATCAACCGTTGCTGGGAAAAAGCCATTCATATTCGGCATTTCAGTTGCGCCCAAAACTCTCTCGATAACTAACAAATACCGTCGGCCACGTAATCATAAGAAAATGGGTCACATGACACACAGATCACCACTCAAGTGTCCTCGCGTGTTTCCCTCGAGTGGTATTTTCACTTCATTCGGTTTAGTTTTCGTCTGCCATGCTGTATATATACTATGGAACCCAAAAGAAGAGATAAAGGCTTAGCCACGCTCGTTAACTATCGAAAGAGTTTCCTCAGCCTACGTTAAATTTCATTTTCTCTCGCTAGTTTTGTCTCATATTGCAGTCCAGCAGGTTTCTTCGATGAGCGTGAACCAGGGTTAGATTATGATCATCTCCTGTTTATTGTATTTGTGATTTGCTTGAAAAGCAGGGCACCCTTTTTGTTTCCAATTTAACAAAAGTGGCCGATAACTAACCAAACGGAGAAAAATTTGAGCTTGCTTACAGTAGAAAAACCACCCTGAGTGTTGAGCTTGGTGAGTGTGTGTCTGGTTTCTTTACTCGAGGATCCCTGTGGTCAAGCAAAAAGTGAAGCGGCTTATCTATGGGTACCTGTTTTGAGCACGGAAAGCTCAAATTAGCATGCTTTTAAGGAACGTATTTTCCGGCAATGCATTTCATAGGGTTCTCAGTCTTGTTTGGGGTTAGATCTTAAAAAAAGAGGAACAAAAACGCGCTCTTTCTACCGGCCTGCCCTTTAGTTTCTGTGGCTAGCTTTTCTCGGATCATATTACTTTTCTTTCTCAACCTGTAAAAGGGAACTGGAATGCTTATCGTTTCAGGTCGTTTTGGTTCTCCAGAAAATAAGAAACGTGCTGTGTTCAAGAAAGCCAGATTGGTTGCCAATTTCTTATATATATATATATATATATATATATATATATATATATATATATATATATATATATATATATATATATTATATATATATATATATATATATATATATATATATATATAGAAAGAAAGTATGTGGAGACGGACTACATCAAACACATATATTTGCTACTCCGAGTTTCATGCTTCTCTCGAAACAATCATCAGGCAACTGCCCGAGAATAACGAATACATACAAGATATACACATTTGAAAAGTAGGAACAATACCTTCTAGCGTGACGTGTCAAGATACAATTGGTTTAAGCAAATACAGTATTCAATAGAAATTTTTTCGAATGTCTACAGATTGATGTCAGTTCATTTCTGTTGTTGAGGGTAGCCATTTCCGGTTTACAAATAATGAAGTACTTCTCCCACAGACACAAATTACATTTTTTGTTAATGTTTGAATACGATCTTGCTTGTTTTACAATACGCCATTTGATTTCATAATTAACTTTTCTGTCCTTCAGGCTCCATATAAATTTGCTTAATTCAGTTGCATTCTTGTAACGTTCATTCCTGAAAGAGCACGTATGGTTTCTATAGCGTTCCTTGAATTGAGTGTCGCACAGGCCAATATATGTCGCTCTTGTGTTTGGTGTGGTGACCTCAGCTTGGTATATGATGTTTTTTACGCTGCAATTTCCGCTCATGGGGCAAGAGGTCTTGTTCCGGCAATTACAGGCGGTTTTGGTTTCATCTGAGGGCTTTAAGGATTTATTAATTTCAACTTTGTTGTGGTTGGAGATAATGTTTTTGACATTGGTCATGCAGCTGTAGCTCAGTTTTAGAGTGTTGCGGTTGAAGATTTTGTGGAGTGGGTTTGATCTAGGAAAGTGTTGATCAATGAGGGAGAGAAAAGATTTGCCTACATTCGTTTCGACATTCTTACTGTACGGTGGGTTAAACCATGTAATGTTTCTTTGGCGGTTTCGGTTAGCTCTCACGCTAGAAGGTATTGTTCCTACTTTTCAAATGTGTATATCTTGTATGTATTTGTTATTCTCGGGCAGTTGCCTGATGATTGTTTCGAGAGAAGCATGAAACTCGGAGTAGCAAATATATGTGTTTGATGTAGTCCGTCTCCACATACTTTCTTTCTATACAAAGCTCTGGTTTAGCCATTGAGCACTTTTATAGCAGATGAAGAGTTCAATTTTTCCTCTACTAGTTATATATATATATATATATATATATATATATATATATATATATATATATATATATATATATATATATATAAAAGAAGACTCCTTCTCTTGATGCATGACGTTTTGAATGGTAAAGCCTTATATCTCCCTTTTGATTTGAGGGTAGGAAACAGACCATCGCGTAGTGGCGGGTTAAAGCCCGGGGGTTAAAGTTTGAAATCCCTAGGGTGAAGTACAGAGTGGGTAAGGAATCAGCACAATACAGAGGTCCAGTAATCTGGAATTTTATTAATAGGTTGGTAAATTTTAATGCGAACGTTCAAAAAGACAGTTTTAAAAACATTTTACGTAGGCTCGCACAAAACGTAAATAACCTCTCATTCGAAGCGCCATTGATAGCTATGAAAGACCGAGATTTTGTATATTTTTAAGAATTTCTATATTGTACCTAAGCTCTTAGATTGGTTTGTAATTTTTAGTCTATGTATTTGTATTCTGTAAATAGTTCTTTTATTTATTACCCTTGTCCACGTTCTTATTCTAATTTATTTGTTAGTAGGTCAACATCAGCCTTCGGCTGCCCACTCCAACCTACTCAAATAAAGTATGCATGTATGTAAGCAACCGTGGACAATAATAATCCTGCTGGTATACGTTTGATCAAAGTGGTGATCTAATCTGCTTATAAATTAGACTACAAAGAATATAAAAACAAGGACCGATATGATTTTGACCTTGCTTAGTTATATGTCTGTGAATTTTTCCGCGAAATAGTGAGATTAAATCGCGACCGTCTCTTCGGCAATATAAAATCTTTTGCTCAGACGTTTATGGCAATGGAAAACCGAGAAAACCTGGGTACGATATCATGTCCTTGTTCCCAGGGCCTATCCGACGATATAGGGTTGGGGCATGACAGTAAATGAATTGAGCCCCCTCTTACAGATCAGCTCTGCCACCTATTCTGGCGCGGTGTTGTTGTTTTGTGCGGGAGATTCACGGACATTCTGAAGTTTTTTTAAGGCATCCATGTGACCTTTTTCACTTTTCCTGGCTAGAGAAAAGGTGAAGGACTTTATTTTTGTTGGATCTATCGATACAGGTAGGGATGATTGCTTTGTAAGGCGATCTGGAACGCCAAGACTTCAAAGACAGCGAGGCCAACTTGGGTCTGCTTTGGACTGCGTTTTAGCATTTTGTGGAGTATTTTGCCCATTTTACGCCCATCTTTACACAGTCTGAGAGCATAAACGTTAAATTTTGATACACGAATTGTGATGGGAGCGAAGGACATGTTATGAAACGAGCTTACCGTCCTAAATAAACGTTTGATTAAATATGTCGAGCTTTCCCTCGAGGACAGCTACCAGCGGTATGGCGTTGCCACAGAAAAACGCCGAAATAATCGAAATATTTAAAATGTCTGAGTGTATTCACTATTTTTTTATGTTGTCTTCCATAGTACTGTATCTGATTGCGGTTTACAGACATCAGAATCAGTAGTCCGTTTAGTAGCATGTGAAGTTGTGCAATTGTAGCACGTGAATTTATTTGCAATATTTTATTGTATGGCGTACTAAATACTATGATCAGCATTAAATGTAACTAAACCTGTGTTATTGTGTGGAGAGTTGTTGGGGGTTTTGAACGTCAGACATGATTTTGAATGCTTCCATAGCTAGCTAGGCTGTCTAGTTTTGAGGATGTGGGCAGGCGGACACCAGCAGTCAAATGCAAATGCCCAGCAATGGTGGCCTATGTCTTACAACTACCAGTATCAAACTCAGCCTGCAGGTAAGCGTTTGTACCATTTGCCTTTGGGGTGAAGGAATAACTTGAGGTTCACAAAAGCTCTTGTACTTTTTTGGAACAAGTATATTTTGTTCAAATGGAAGGGGAACCATCTGCCAATGAAACAGCTTCAACAAAAATTTCATTGATGTTGTCAGTAGAGATGTTCTATCTTCTGATACAAAAAATAGCCTCTTGGAATTTTTGTTACTACATTTACTTTCCATTTGTGTTATGATAAGAAGAATTATACTGTACGTCAAATAATTTTGAATTTACTGTGTTATGTTACAAACTGACTGCAAAATTAATATTTAAAAATAATTAATTTACCTCATGGATAAGCACAGCTGTTTTCTGATCCAAATGTGTTACTGCCATTGACATAATTATGCGTTGTACTAGGTTTTGCTGTCAATTTCAAGTGAAAATTGTTTTAATGCCCTTGGAAAATAAGGTTGTTACAGTATCTTCACAGTTTGCACTGTTAACTGCTGTTGTCACAGAGTAATGCTGTTTTGAAGCATGTGACATTGTCTTACAGTATGTTCCGTTTTTCTACTTTTAAGGCCACATTGAACAATTTTGGGCAGAAGTTCCAATTTAGTTCATACACTGTAGGGTTTGTCATTTGTGCAACTTGACATTTGGAAAGTTTGGTGCTTGTTTAAAAGTGTAGGTCTGCAATGGTGTTTTGTGTGATGCATTGTACTAGGTTTTGCTGTCAATTTCAAGTGAAAATTGTTTTAATGCCCTTGGAAAATAGGGTTGTTACAGTATCTTCACAGTTTGCACTGTTAACTGCTGTTGTCACAGAGTAATGCTGTTTTGAAGCATGTGACATTGTCTTACAGTATGTTCAGCATTTCTACTTTTAAGGCCACATTGAACAATTTAGGGCAGAAGTTCCAATTTAATTCATACACTGTAGGGTTTGTCATTTGTGCAACTTGACATCTGGAAAGTTTGGTGCTTGTTTAAAAGTGTAGGTCTGCAATGGTGTTTTGTGTGATGAAAAACACACAAGATGGTTTAGTAACAGTTTTTCTTAGCTTCTTCTGAAAATAACAGCAAGTAATATGTAAGTTCAGATGGTATCGATTTCACTTTTCAGTCTTGTGGTGGTGTACTGTTCACTGCAGCTAAAAGAAAAGTAACAGCATTATTGATGGTGGTACACTGTGTGAAAATAGTCAGTCCAAAAATCACTTTAGTTTGTGGACAAGGCTGTCCCAAATGTTTCCAGTCAATAGGCTGTTTATCAATCAAAGTGGCTGGGGATTTACATGTAACCCAAAATGAAGAGGGAACATCCCTGGTCCCTGGCCTTTAAAGTAATGACAGCTCTGGTGGAGTCTCTACAGTAGATGTTTCGTAACCTCTTTGTGAAATACAAGGCTGTAGTAATTATTAATAATGCAAATTCTGGTCAAGTAGAGCTTTCAAGCATCTATTCTTTCAATCTATAAATTTACTTGACTTTGATGTGCAGATGATTGGACATCTTTTTTCCTGATTCACTGCTAAAAAACCTCTTTTCCCTTTCCAATTGGCATGGAATACAATTTATTACGGTGTTACCTTTCTAGGTTCGGCAGTCATTTACATGTACATGAATCGTAAGAAGTGAAATCACGTTGTACTTGTAGTACCTTGAGATAAGAGGTGGAATGTTTATTCAACTTGCAGACTCTAGTCAAGACTGGGCAGCAAAGGCAGCACTATGGGCACAACAGCGAATGGCACAGGAACAAATGGCTCAGTACTACCAGCAGCAACAACCACAACTTCGGGTGGACCATGCTCAAGTGCATCAACAAGCTGTGTATGGAGGCTACCAGGCGCCAGGCACACAACTCAGCATAGGGCAACAACCACCGGTCACTGATAACAGTCAACAGTTTCACCCCGAGATTGTTGCACCACCCCTCCCTCCAGAGGATACTGGTGAGCCACCAGTCCCGGGCTGGCAGGATGATGAGGGCAACCATATGAGTGATAACATAGAAACAGTAGCAATGGAGGATGAAGCTGAGGAATCTCATGAAGTAGAAGCTGAAGCAGATAATGACCACAGTCATGTTGAGCATCAAGAAGAAAGAGAGAGGCATGCCCCCATCACACAAGATTACAATCATCAGCCACCATCAGCATTTCCTGGGATGCAAACGTTTGATCATAATCATGGTTTTGATCGGCCACCTCCGCCGCAGTACAGTCACATTGCAGCTCAACCCATTGATTATGGACATGGCCATCATAGTCTTGATTACGGCCACCAAGGGCCTCTTGTTCCAGGCGCGCAAGTTTATGATTACCAACCTCAGTTTGATAGTCATTATTATCATCAGCACCCTTATGAAATGGAGCGGCATCATAGGTTTGGGCATGAACATGGTAAACCTAAAAGTCATCCTCCAGTTGATTCTGTACCTGATTTAAGTGGGCTAAGTGGTAAGTCTCCTTTGATTTGACAGTTCATTTAGACATGTTCTGTAGGTGACTTTCAAGAGTAGAATATGTAGAAAAGGAAAATGATGCAAACCTCCTAAGGAACCTGTTTAGTCTGAATGTCTTTTTAAGATTACTGAGTGATTAAGGAGCGGCATCGATATAGTTACATGTACATGTACATGTACACATTGCTGCCAGATTGGCTTTAGAAATTGGTACGGTTAACAAAAAGATAAATTAAAGACCACTGTATCTGTGATTCATGAACCTTACAAACTGTGACATATGCAAGTGCTTATACATGTACTGTAAGCTGCATGCTGTTACATGCATGTTGGCAGTTTAATTTTGCAAGTTTTACACCCAGATGTGGTTTGGTCTAGATTACTTGGTGTACTGTATATAGGATTGTGCGGCTGTACAAAACTGGAAACATACAAGATAGATGAAATAACAAACTGTGAGACTCACTTTATTTGAAATCATTTTCAGATGTGAAGAAAAAAGCTCTACCCTTATGGATTAGGGAAGGCCTTGAAAAGTTGGAAAAACAAAAACAGAAAAAGCAGGACCAAGCAGAAGAAGGGGAGGCAAAGAAACCAAACCTGAATTTGTCTGGGTCTGCATCCAGTATAGCTGGTTATGACCACGGCAATGTGCATTCTCCACTGCGGTCTCCAAAGAGCAATGATTCCGATGAGGTATGCTTTCATGTGGCATTAAAAACAAAGCTGGCTGTTAATTGAAGTTCTAAGGGGCTTATAGACATGGTGGTCTGGGTGGAAAAATTTTACCCCTTGTGAGAGGGTTTCATACTGTACATGTACATGTGAATCTCTAAAATGTTTGGATGATGAAACCTTGGGGTTGAAACAATGTCTGAGAAGTTTTCTATCCAAAGTGAAGCAAAGTGTGAACATTTTACCCTTTTTGAATACCGGTACTTTTTGATCATGTGTATTTACATGTCAGAAAATGTGAAACTTCTGGACTTTTTGGCTACAACTTGCGCTGGTCATGCATTAACATGTTCACAACTTGTTTTGCATTTTTTGCTCAAAGCATGTACAAAGTGTTGTCCACACTTACAGTGCCGCTCAAAAGTCAGTAGACAGTCCCTCTCGTCTTGAGTCTCGAAAATTTTGAGGATCGAGTCTTGAGTCGAGTTTCGAGACCTTCGAGGCAAGTCTTTCGAGTTTCTAATCGAGAAATTAATGAGCTTTCTTCAAGGCCGAAATTCGATATAAAACTGTTTATGATGCGCCATCTAAAAAAAGAGTTATTTCTTAGCAAGTAAAGTCTTAATTGTGTTGTTATTTTTAGTATGCACCAGCGAGCGTAGATTTTCAGCGTCACGGGAAACATAATATAGTGATATCTCTGGTTCTACAAGGCGTACAGAGATGATTGAAACAGCAAAATACTCTTTCTTCAAGGCTGAAATTTGATTTAAAACTGTTTATGATGCGCCGTCAAAAAAAGAGTTATTACTTTGCAATTGAGTGTTGTTTATGTGGATCTGCTCAGTAAAACATCAAACAGTGATACGGTCATATCACGAACTGAGTCGATCGTGTGTCTCAACAGAATTGAAATATTTGCGAAAAGCATTTGAAGACAAAATCTCTTCGAAAATTTGCAGCGCTCTTTGAAAATTAGAACAACTACCGTATTTTCCCGTGTATAAGTCGACCCTACTTTTTGAGACCAAAAGTTGAGATTTTACTAATTTATGGTGTATAAACTGAGTTCAAAATCCTTAGCAGTTCGTTGCAAAAAGTTCCATGGAGAAAAAAATCACATCGATCGAGTGACACTTCAGCGAGAATATCGTTGAAAACCTCCAAAATTCAAAGCCATACCTTCAATAGAAAGGTATTTTAACGAACCTTGTAACTTATAGGAAATGTTTGGAACCTTTTTATGCCAAAAAAAAACTAAAAACACTCCAAAAACACAAAAGAACGAAGTTGTAAACAACGCGCCATCTTCCATGATGTGGTAACCTGGAAATGAACGACCGACCTTGGTGAGAGGTTACCAAGCCAGCAATGTGCCTTGAGTTACACTCGATTATGCTTGATCGCACAAGCAGAAACAGGATGGTTTTGCTCAAGTTTATTGAAGAATTTCTTCCACAAATAACTTCACAATGTAGACCCAATTAAATCACAGGGAATGTGGCAACTTCTGTGGAAAAGACAAGCTTAAAGTAGGGTATGTGAAACAACAAACAGGCTATAAAGTGTGATGTCAATGAAGACCGAACGTAGCACGCATGTGATCATAGACAAATCATGGAACAACCAATTGTATTTCCTAACATTTTCTGTATTCAATACTGCACCTCTTTCCATTAAATATTCTTCTTTAAACTACTTGTGTAGTTTCCCTTTTTTTCTTCACTTTGGAGTCTATTGTGATGCCACTTGCTGAATGACCATTGAGTTTTGACCCGTGTATAAGTCGAGGTCGACTTTTTGGAGTGATTTTCAAGACTTAGAAGGTTGACTTATACACGGGAAAATACGGTATGTACGAAATTTTGCGTTGCTGCTAGAAGTTTCGATCGAATTCCGTTTCTTTCGTAGGTAAGTTCGAAAAGACAATGTGGCTTCAGTCGGATGCGATAACAAAACACGCAGTTCTTTCCTTCTCGTTTTCGGTCTTGTTCACTGTATTGTGAAAATGAATTAGCCAGTATGTATATGTAAACAAAACATACAGTATACTTGCAAGCACCACACAAACTGAGATTTAAGGTTTACTCTTTAGATGTCGCTGTTTCATGCACACTATAAACACAAACGTTATAAAGTGATCGCGCTGGGGGTTGAGATGCAAAGTACTGATATTTCAAGTTTGCGTGCGAACGGCTATTGTTGTTTCTTCGAGAGATAAATTGTTTCCTTGAACTTCTTCGAGTTTGTATATGTTGTTTCTCGATTCTCAATGCTCGATCCTCGATACTCGTGTCTCAAAACTCAAACATCTTGACGTTCGAGACACGCGAATTGAGTTTCGAGGATCGAGTTGAGACTGTCAACTTACTTTTGAGCGGTACTGTAAAATGTTGTAGGAGTTTGCAACATGACTTGTTTTAAAACTTTACCACAGTGGTAAACTGTAGGCACAGTCATTGTTGAATGACCAGAGTTGTACATACATGTATATGGCTTTTGTGTGCTATTTTTTTGCATACAGTGAGTACTGCTTACTTCAGAAGCTGCAAACAATGGCTGTAAGCAAAAGTCATGTCAACTTCATAAATATTTAAATTCATTCATTAACACATTCAGCATAAACTTTACAAAGCAAACTTAAAGCCTTAGTTCTAACAATAACATGTATGTCAAAATACAAAATAATCTACATGTAGTTTGGGCTTTAGAGCCAGACATTGAAAACTGGGTGACCAGGAGGCATGTGTTCCTATAACGTTGTAAGAGATTAAGTGACTTTTCTTCGAATTTCTACTAAAAGTGAACATCTACAGGATGCCTAGACACTTCTGGCTAAAACCATGCTGTTACATGTAATGTTTAGGGTAAAGTTTTTTACTCCTTAAGAAAGTTTTAGATGAAAATTATACTCTTTCTGACTGCCATTTGTCAATATCATTATCTGTGAAGGAAAGTGACCAGGAAAAAGCAAGTCATCACTCATCAGGGGAAGGAAGTGAGCATGAAAGTAAGGGCAGCAAGGGCTCTTCTGCTAGAGATAATTCCAAGAAAATGTCCTTGCTACATAGGAAAGCACATTCATCAGATGAGGAAGAGGAGGAAAAGACAGAAGAGGACAAACAACAGCAACTGGTAAGTTACAGTGTGTACGAGGTTTGGGGATGGATGTAAATGCAAGTTGCACATTGGCATTGTGATGTTAGCAATATCCATCCCCTTTTTGACTGACCAAGAATATTCTTTTTATTTGTGCAAGGACTGAAATGTTGTTATTGACACCTACACTTGCAGAATCCCCTACTTAACTGGACGATATAAGTATTAAGTTGTATTTTGACACTTGATTTACTGTACTTGACAAGCTGTGTGGTGAGTTAATGTGTACAGTATGATGTACTCAGGCAACTTTTCTTTGAACCTTGTACAGCTAAAAAATGTTTAATTCTAGACATTCTTTGCGTGTTTTCAAATGTGCAGATGTTGGTTTTGATACTTTCAAGAAGTCATCACTCTTTAGAACCAAAACAAAGCACTGTTTAACTGGTCAAACTACCTTGTTCTTACAAATTTTTGCAAGTACTACATATACTCGCTAAACATAGACTGTGTGAAAATTGAAATTGCAAAATTTAGTATATAACTGGTCTAGAAGTATTCTGATGACAAGTATTTCTTGCATACATTTTTGATAGTTGCATCAAATTTGTGAGTTGATTTTTGGTGTGTTTACATGTACACTATACATCCCAAAGCTGTTATCCATAAAACCTATTATAACAGCAACAACAACTTTATTAATTAATTAATTATAAAGAAACTACAGACTTTCACACATGCCTAAAATTAGCAGAGCTAGTTTTGGTAGGCAGTGTGAGGACGCTACATACATACATTACTGAAAATTATTAGTCATTGAAATACATATAACAGTGATAAGAACTGATGTACAAATATGAATCTTATGGCAGAGTATGCTCGAGGGAACTGATGTTTTAGGTGATCTTCACTTTTCCAGGTTCATTTCAGCCATATAGCAATACGTTTGTCATAATCCTGCACAGTTCAACAGTAAATTTATGACATTGTGTATGCCTGATTTTGACTGTCTTTTTGTTTATTATATTAGATGTTGAATATCCGCAAGCTGCTGACGGAGGTTCTTTTAACGGTAACTAATGAAGAGGTGAAAAAAATTGCTCAGGAGACTTATAATGAGGCACTCAAAGGTACTTTCCCTGTCATGTTAGCTGGTTTTTGTTTGCCAGATATCTGCAGTTATTTGTTTTTGATCTTATCTCATTCAAATGTCATGACAGGTCCTGCTCGGCAGCTACAGCATTCTGGAGGCCTGGATGCTCTTCGAGGAAAAGGGGGCTATTTAGGTAAATACATGTACATTTGTATGTCTGTTTATACCTTAGAATGCTTCTGTTAAGGGACTTTGGGACGACAATGTCAAATTTACTGTTAGCAACTTTCATGCAAAACGTTCTGAGACAAACACTTACTTAATTTCTCCACAGGTGACTACTATTCACTTGTACGTTTTTGAGCAATCGGCCTTCAGGGTTTTCATTAAGGATTGTAGTAACAGGAGAATAGTGTAAAGTAACAGGAGAATTATCATGAAAGATTATTATGAAAGGGCAAAGCTCTTTGAGGGAGCAAGCGAAATTTAGCCAGAGAATTCTGTGTAGTAGCCAGAGAATTCTCAGATCTCCGATGCCTAACACCCTGGACCTTACAGAGGCAGATAAAGTTGACTTTTTGGTTGATGTCAATCCAAGACTAGCCATTAAAATTTTACATTCTGATGAGATTTTAACCCTTCGACTACCAGCCGTTTTTACGTTTTCGGAGTGATTTTCCACCTATAAACGATCCATAGCATTTCGCGACTCTTTATTTTAACTACCATGGAAAAGTGATGCTGTCCTAAGGCACTGGAGGCTCAAGGTTTCTGAAAATGTCATTCTGACGTAGCTATTTTTCATACGTGGAGCTACAACAACGGCCCAAGTTCGGTTTGCTTGCGATTTTTGCTAAGTTTACAGCCATTTTTCATCTTTGGTGGCTGCCTGATGAGCATCATTAAGCATGATGGTAGCTAAGAGTCCACTTTCTCAAAGAATTGAGCAAGGTGGTGTACTTTGTCGTCGAATTCGGCTTGTTACTTGATGAACTGGGAATTTACCCGGTCGGACACTTACATGTAGTACCTTTGGGACTCGACTATTGATGAATTTCTCGACCTACCGCCGCATATTTTGGAATTTGTGAGCACTGAAGATGACCACAAGCAGGAATTTTTGGCAGTAGGTCGGAGTGGCCATTTATATGTGAAAGAATTGGGGAAGGAACGTGTGCTGTCAAAAATTCTTGTTATTTCCCAGCATGCAATGCAGTCGAGATGTTGAAAATGGCGGAAAGGCCCGAATGCACTGGAACAAAAGGCTGTATCTATGCTTGGGAGAAGAATATGAACAAAAAAAGTCATTTCTAAGCTAGAACAAGCACTGAATTTTGTTATGATGGTTGACGTTTGGTTTTTCGATGATGAATTCTTTAAAAAAGATAAAGGCAAAAAGGCGCATTTTTGTCGTTTGTCTTTGATGTTAAAAACGGTCAGTTTCGTTCTTTTCCAAACTCGTGTTTCTTGCGTTTATTGGATATCCAAATTTAAAGGACATTCCATTTTGTGCTCACAACTGACAGTTAAGGCAATATTCATGTGATTGAGAAATTTGCAATGTTTTGAAGCATGGGAGTCTTGTGAGGCCGGTTTTAGCTGGCACGGGTGCCAGTGGGTTAAGAAAACTGAGCCTAAAAATTGAAAAGTTTTTCTCCCAGAGAAGGTGCTTGTAAAACTATGTCAAAATTGTTTTCCAAGCCAGTTTGAACAAAGGAAAAGGTGGTGTGTACAGTATGTATTGTCAAAATAATACAATTTCAGCATATGCGGTAATTTTTAAAGTCAGCGATCAAATAATTATTGATTTGATTTTAGCAGCATTTAACTCTTTTGTGCAGCATTTTACTCTTTAACAAGAATGAGTACAAAATAAAGATTGTTGTTGTTGTTGTTGTGGTGGTGGTAAAATTGACTCTGTGGCCTTGAAGTCTTAATTTAAATCATAATAAATTAAAAAATTCTATAGCGGTTTTTCCAGATGTGATCAAAAGCGCTTTACAAAAATTTCTTACCAGAATTCAGAAAAATTTCTTTCTCTGATAGACATCCACCAAAAGTCAACTTTGACTGCCTCTTTTAGAGTCAGTGGGGTATGTGTGTGTACATGTAGGTGTTATTGGTTACTATTATAATGCTTGTTTGAGTGAACACTGTCTTGTCACATGATCAATTTAAACTAGCCAGACTTCAGTGGTACCTTATTGTAGTGAGATACTTGTATAATTGTACTCTCCACGGATGAAACCTGTCATGTCTCTTGAGCCATTAATCCAAACTGAGTTGGTGGCAGTTTAGTATCGATTTGTAATGTTTTTGTAATTACATGTCTATAGAAACTTTCATTCAGACAGTATATGGGTATCTACATGTAATTTGGAGTTCCACTATGTAGCACAAACTTCATTAGCTTTCAATTCGTATATTCACAGTCATTTACCGGTATTCATTTGCTATCTAACAGAAAACAAATACCTAGACAGAATTATCTTTGATTGCTTTCGGTTCCCCAAACAGTTTGTTTTTGCACTCAAATAACTATTGCACAATAAATCGTCGTCATGTTCTTTTTTCAAAATTTCATCTGGTAAAACAATAACTGAGGAGGCCTAATTATCATAAGCTTCATAGTTTCCTTTAGGCCTCCTCGCCATTGTAACTTTTATCCATTCTATCTTTTTTGTTTTCCGTATAATAATGCTATTTGTGGTTTGGCAAATAAATAAATAAAATAAATAAATCCCCATCAGCATTAGTTGACTTGAAAACTGAACATCTTAGTTAACAGTACTGTGTATTAATATATGAAAATCATGTATTCATTATCACATATTCATCATTCACGGGTATATTACAAACCAACAAGATGACCAGCTCCCAGCTGGCTTGTTAGCTCAGTTGTTAGAGTGCTGCACTGGTATCGCAGAGGTCGAGGGTTGGAATCCCGTACAAGCCTGAATTTTTTTTCAGGTCTTATTTTCACTGCTGCTTAAGTAGTGTTCATAACTGCGATGATCGTTCACATATTCATTCTTTGATCCGCAGTTCAAATATATGAAAATCATATATTCATTATCAGTACTGTGTATTGTTGGTGAAATTTTAAGTCACGTCTTTGTTTTGTCTTTGCGGGTGAATTACACCAACAACAGCACATTCACCAAGAAAATAAAAGACATATTGAGGGTACATGTATTCAGTCTTAACATGTGTTATTGTTATGGCTGCTGCTAGACTTGCCACAAGTCGACCTCTCGGGTCTCAGAGCAGAAAAGCCGAGAGGAGCGAGATTTTTTAGGCCGCGAAGCGGCTGAACGAGCGACGAAGTCGCGAGAGGTCGACTTGTCTCGCTTGAAGAGTTTTCATTTGCGTTTCGCGCCAAAATGGGGAGTGGCATAACTCGCATTTGGAAGAAGAGCATCAGTTGTCGCTTTTGCAATCGACCCCATGTTGGAATTTCAACCGCAAGTCACGTTTCGTTGCTCATAATTACTTTTGATTGACAATTTTATCCCCGAAGGTCCCGAAGATCTACTCTGATTGGTCTAAGCGCAGCGACCCGTTTTTGGGTCGCTAAAATTGGCGCCAATCAAGTATGAAAAGTCCTTCGTCCATAGAAAAGCTATGGCTGCTGCCTAATAGCCTTGTTTGACTGGTAACACAAAAAGGTTTTGTCTGCCGTTAACTCAATAGTCACGACCATCTTTGTACAGCATAAAAATCAGAACCATAGCATTGTAATGCTCAGTAGCTTTCCCTTTAATGGTAAGACTCTAAGATTTCATCCACGGAACGAAAAGTTAGACGTTGTTTGTACAAAACAGTGCTCCAAAAAGTACTTCCCAGAAGCTTTTTTGTTTTTGTTTTGAATGGTCATACTTGAGGATTGCATCCACAATCAAAAGTTTTAACTGGTTTTATAGCATAGCAATCAGTACCACAGGAAAGTACTGGCCAGTAGCATTTGTTATGTCGTGCTTGAGAACATAATCCACGTTTCTAAATCTTTATTGCTCAAAGAGTTTTCCTCAGACGTATGAAATAACTCAGTCTCTGTCCAACTCTAGAAGCAAAAAGATGCACGCTTTTCACTGGGAAGAATTATTTCTTAGTTTATTCATATCGTTCGCACACTGCTTTAGCCGAGGACGTTGTGTTCTATTTAAGATGAATCACAAAGTCTTCTATCATGGTCAAGCCCTAGTTGAACAAGAGATTCGTGCACAAAGAAAAAAGAATTTTTCCCCGGGACCAGGGGTGTTCGTTTCATTTTGCAACTTTTATAGGTACATACATGATTGACTGAAAATGTTCTATCACCCTTTTAGGTCTGGGAGGATATGGTTCAGACAGTGAGAGCGAATCTGAACAAGAATCCGGGAACGAAAAACCTTATGCGGATCAAGAGGAGAGAAAGCATCTGAGTGCTGAGAGAGATGAGAATCGGCAGACAAGGAGAAGCCGATCCCGCAGCCATCCAGCCAGAGAAACGCACAGACACGAGGCTGCTTCCGAGAGTGAAGAAGAAGAAGATGATAAACGGCTACATCGCGATTCGGGCGAAAAGCGTAGCAAAATGGGAAGGCGTCATAGGAGTCCTTCACCTTCTGTTAGCGAGAGCTCCAGCTCTGTGTCAGCTCGTCACAAAAGCCGTCGAAAAAAGCATCGCCAAAGAGAAAGAAGCGAGAGCTCGTCGCCAAAGCAGCGGAGGAAACATCGTCGGCATCACGGGAAAAGAAGCCGATCACGAAGCAGATCGCCGCGAAAGCATAGCAGCAGTAGTAAAAAGAAACGAAAGAGTGTTAGTGATTCAGAGAGTGACTCTGACAGTAGGACTTCTAGTAGGCACAAGTCTTCAAAACACAGTAAGGAATACTCAGAGAAGAAACATCGGCGGAAACGAAGATCTTCCAGTTCATCGTCTTATGAACGGGACGGTAA